>JAMKCH010017730.1:0-70284 GCA_023653785.1 Ophioderma brevispina | reverse complement strand
TATAAATATATCAATAGTCGTTGTCTTCCCGAAAATTGTGATACCCCTCGTGCCCCATTGCGATCAATATTGCCAGACACATCAACCATTATAAGAAAATTCTCCCTTTTAAAAGTTGCATAGGTAAAAGATTATAGCCATATTAGCCTCATTTGGATTGCCATTCAGTGAAAGATCGCATTCTTCCCGTGAAGTGTGGGTCACAATAACGCATGGTTGTGTATTGTAATAATGTCTAGGGAAACTTGAAAATGTGACACATTTTCGTAAAAGGACATTGGTTGGCTATATTGATCACAATGGAGCAAGAAAGGTCGTCAAAATTTGCAGAAAAAAAACAGACTATTGGATATGATTTTATGTTTCGTGCAAGACAATGGTTGTAACTTATGGAGGTATTTAGACATGCTTTTTTTTTTTTTGGGGGCCGTTTTTTTGGGAGTCTTTAGCGGAGTTGTGCGTGCTAAGGTTTGACAAGTTGATTAATGGGTGCGAGTAGTGGTTATTGTGTGAGTAGTAATGGCAAGTTATGATTATGCGAGTTATGGTTGACGAGTTGGTGGATGAGTGTGGGTGAAATGTGTGTAGTATGAGTTGGAGGGTGCAGTTGACATGTGGTTTTGAGATTTGTGCGACTTAGGGGGGTGGTTAGTACCCAACGATTTTTTGTGGTGTTTTTGTGGTATTTATATTAACCTCGAGGTAAGAGATGTAGGCGAGTACAGATCAGAGAGGAGAGATAGTGGAGACGGCAAATGCGGCGAATAATTATGAGGGGTGATTTGTTGTGCGTGTGCAATAACAGCTGTAGGCATGTGGGGTAGGACGATTCCCAGGCGGCCGGTGTTAGGTGCAACAAAATAAGGTGTTAATTAGGAGTTCAGGTTCTGGCCCGGAGAGGAGAAAATGATGCATACGAGACGTGTAAATAGTGGGGGATGAGGTTTTGCGGCGTTGTGGAAAGACACTTTTGGGGTGAGTGTGATTTGCAGTTTAATTTTGGGAGTTGAGTTTGTATGGAGTGTTGATTTAGAGATTCTTAGTTATCGAGTTATGGGTGATTGCTGAGTTGCAGAATTGAGTGGTAAAAAAACATGGTTAGAGTTAGGACAGGTGGGGTTGGTCTTTGTGCTGAGTTCAGTTGTGATGGGTACCTGTGTTGAGTCGTGGCGAGTTATTGATTCGTTTGTAGCTGGAAGCGTATTCTAAAATGCGTTTGTGCTGAATCTGTGGCTGTGAGTTTGTTTGTGAGTTTTGATTGTCATTGTGCAAGTTGTATTGGTTTGATTATGTTGAGTGTTGGTGTTCAGGTAGGAACAATGGACAGGTAAAAAGAAACAATGTTGCTTCGACTTGACGACTGGACTTGGGGACGACTAACTGGGAGAACTGTAGGCCACGTGGGTTTTCATGTAGACATTAAGGCATTGTAAATTAGGAATTTTGAGTAACCATTAAGAAGAGCTCTCAAAAATAGGAGGCTAAAATGTGATTTGATTTATTAACAAAAAATAGTCATTTGGGGACACAACTCAAAATGAGAAATGAGTGATAGTACCAGTATAAGTATGGAGGGTGCCTTTCCCTCAGTTGGAGCTGAGTGACTAAACTATTTTTCAAGTAAGGTGATTATAGTTTCGGATGATGGCGACCTGCTCAAAAATTGGAGCTGATTGTATGCTTTTAATGCATGATTTTTAGTGAATGTGGGTACTATGATGACGAGGACATGGAGTCCTTGCCATAAAAAACGAAAGATGATGTATCAAATAAAGTAGATCAAAGTAAATAGGGCATGCGTTATTTTCCAGGTTAGCAAACGGTGGTTTCTGTGCTGTCAACTTACCCACGTTTTGGGCTATTGTCCAAAATTCTAGTAACAAAATTGTGGGTGTCGATTTTTGCGCGCATCAGTTTTGCGTTTTATACCAGCTCATCCGCGCGCCGCGCTGCCATTCCCCGCTACAAAAAATGAAATTATCTGGTTGTTTTGATATGAAGATGGATACCTACAACCTTCAAGTTAGGTCCCATTGAAAGCCTGACCTTCCTCTTTCATTGACACCAAACTCAGGTTCCTCAAGATTATAATTATTTTGGTAATTAGACAAGTACTTTACACCCGTATTCTATTGTACACACTGGAATTATCGAGTTTGTGTTGAGGCTATTGTAATCCTTATTTTATAAGCTTTCCAAAAAATGTATGCATTTGTACAGTTATGATGTTGGCAAGACAAAGTTTTTGTACAAAACTTGGAAATTGATGATTCTCCACTAACAATCTGTGCGTCACGAAAGGGGTTCCCACCTTATAGACACATGGCCATAGCTGCGGGGGGATTTTTTTTTAACATGGAGCACATTTCCAGTTTTAAGCATACATTTTAGAGTTGGATGGACGATTTTTAACTCATCAGGGGAAGAGGTTATTTTGTCTCAGCAGTGGGCGAAGGTTGTTGTTACTTTTTTTCTTTAAAAAATTCCATGCATGCCCCCTTGACGTCTAATGGTCCGTCCCTAAACATCCAGATACTAACAGATATCCCTTCTTTCAAGGGTATATGGTCCCATGTGTGTAAGGGCTTGGAAAAAGTTGTACTATTGTTAGGTTACTGCATCTCTGCATGCTGCATCAAAATCATAGCAATTAAAACGATAGCGGATACGGAAACGGAAAGGATAAAAGTGTGCATGTGTCATTCTGTATCGAGTTATTTCCTCTGCATGGTCTACACGGGCCGCGGTAGTTTTTTGACCACCACCCATGCTCCAGGAGCAGGTCTGCCTCACTAACCTCAAAGGACAGCTATTTATTTTTATCTTTTTTGGACTTCTCTAACCTGAAAAAATAATGAAAATTTTATATATTTTAAAAGAAACAGTAGCGAGATTCGAACCCAAAACGTTAAAATTTGACCCCTGTACAACTGAAATTGACCCTTTTTATTGATTTTGGCTGTTTTTAGCCTATTAGATAGTACAAACTATATCTTTCCTGAATCCTTGTGGTTAGACAAATAACATGGTAGGGCCTATACTTTTCAACATGATTGGATCAATTAAAAAAATTGACCCCTGTACAAACTTTGTCTTGCCCTCTACTTAAGGCACCATTTGCTGCACTTAAGAATCAAGTTTCAAGGGTTCCCTGCCATTCTTCAGATATTGAAAAATATCTTATCACTCAAACCTTTTGTACTTGAGATGTGTTACAAATGTCTGCTAGCTCCCGGTTTATTAGGTTTGGTTTGAGATGAATGGCGCTTTCAACTAAATAGTTATGTGCGCAAAATTATTTATTACATGTGCGTCCATGGAATTTAAGGTGCATGTGCGACCCAATCGACACCCACCCCCTCCGCACTTTCCTTGATCAAAAATATAATTTTTTTTCCAAACTACCACAATGAAATTTAAGGCCCAGGAAATGTCTCGAAATATGGTCGACCCAATTAATTAAATGCAGACGAGAAGGGAGGGTATAGATTAGAGTTGGCTCACATTTTTTACGGATATGGTTAAGATTCCCTTTATCGACTGGGGTTACAAAGGATTAGGGTTAGTGTTATAAGGTTAGGGTTGGGTCAGGGGTGAGTTGTTAAGGATAACATAGAGGACTATTATATATATATATATATATATATACAACTCGATTATGCAGTATGGCTTTGGGTATTTAGCGTTTGGTTTTGGTTGATGAATACAAACATAATACACACTGAAATTGTTATTTTAACACTTAAGTGCCTAAGGGGGGTCCATAGTACCCAAGATTTGTTTTTCGGCGATTTCTCACTCGTGAAAAATATTTTCGAACTCTAATTTTTGTAATTGGTGTAACTTATCGATGCGCTTCTTTCCATAAAAAAAAATTACTAAAATTTCTCGCCCGTTAATGAGATAATTAGCTTGGGTCCCTATAGGAACCCCCCCTTAGGCACCAACGGGAGTGTGATTTTTAAAATAAAAATTAGCAAACCCTGTTGCCAGAAATATTTTTCTGCTTATGTATGTTCATATGCATTAAACAAAATTAATTACATAATCAGAAAAAATAATTAACCCTTCATGTGCTGAAAAGAAGCGATTCCATCATCGAGCGACTGCGCGCCATTGCTATACAAACCTATGGGAAATACGACTGCCCCCACAAAAAAATACAAGAATGTACAAAATTGTAATGATTGTGTTAAATATATGTAAATTGGTCCTTCTAGAATAGATATAAGCATCAAAATGATTTGCTATGTGTATGCTGTTGAAGAAGGGTCGCGGAAACATCAAGTTACTTTTTGAGCGATTGTGACGCATTGCGAAAACAATGATTTGCCACTAATTTCAGCGATAAAAAGGACTCATTTTAGTATTGCACCTTAGGCCTTGGCTTACACCCCCTCAACGGTGGTATGAGTTATTTGAAAAATTCCCCGGGAAAAAGGGTTCCTTGGGGGGGGGGTTCCATGGCCCCCCCCCCCCTCCCTTAGCACCAACGTGAGTGAAAAACCTAGGCACTAAGTGTTAAAGTTATTTCAGCCTATTCTTACGCGTCAATGAACTTATTCACGTTGCACACGCTGTGTATTTATGCTACTGCACTAGACATAGCCATTGTTTCGGCCCGTTCGGAAGGGTTATGACGTATAAACTGCATTTTGGGCATTGAATAAAATTTTGCAAATATACCCTGTCTTCGGCATAGCCAGTATTTAGGCGGGTACGCGTCGCACTTTGAACACCATGGCCACACATACCAGAGGGTACGTATATTGAGTCCATCCCACATTACACCAGCGTGGCAAATTATACATCAAAGGTCATGTGATCCCACGAAACTCCCATTCTTAATACGTTAAAAATCCCTGACTTTTCATTTTAGCCCACAAAGCGCGTGGTACGAAGTGAATGTTTATAACTGATTGATTACAGAAATGTCTGTGGTTTTAAAAATCTAGGATCGTTTTTTATCCTTTAAGTAGGCCTACTGACAGGTTAGTACAATTATACATAGGCTATGCAAGCATTATGGGATGGTTTCAAGATACCCCTGGTACAATACCGACGAAGATTCTAAAACGGTTGGGGAGCAGTCGTTATTTACGCCATGGGGTGGCGTCATTTGAGGGGGAAGACAAAAAAATTTTGTAAGAGAGGGGGAACGTGAAATTTTTTCATCAAACGAGAGAGAGGTGAACATGAACTTCTAAATGGGGAAATCAGCATGATCAAGGCAAGGGGGAGTGTGAAATTTTTTGAACGGAAGCGAGGGGACCCGCGAACTTTTGCCGGAAAAAATTGAAATCCTCCATTCCCCCCCCCCCTCCCGGCATAATAATGACCGCTCCCTTATCAACAGTTACGCCAAGGAATATTTACACGAATATGCGATCAGTTGGTCCATGCAATAAACATTTTTCCCCACCAATTTGGCACGCACTCACAAACATGCGTGATTGACTCACTATAATATATCTGGTGTAAACGTCAACGGTCGTGTACTTAAAGGCACTGTCAGTGATTTGCCAAATCAGAAAATTGAAACAAATCAATCAAAAATCAATTTTTTGCATTTTTGTACAGTCCAGGTATCCTAATATACTCTTGCACATGATAGGACCAAAAGCAAACCTAATAAGGACAGGATCGGAAGTTTTTTAGTCATTACTGTCTGGTCGGACACTTACTACAACGGACGATCATTGAATGGCTGATTCCTATCGTTGAAACACTGCCCACTTTCTTCCTTTTCTGGTAATTCGGTCAGTTGGAAAAAGTAACTTATGAGAATTCTTAGATTTATGCTTCACCTTGAAGCTAATTCCTGCAAAATAATGTTAGTACTAATAGGTTAGTTAAATACCAGAGATTCATAGGAAACCCACTCGCGTCATTAGAGAGATATAACCACAGTATATATTTAAGCATCACCATACTCCTCCTCACCTTTAATTTTAAAATACCACTGGTCTGAAAATGCCAGCCTTATCCTTTTCATAGGTGAGGCCCCCTGTTATCAATAGATTCTAAATATTTTAACCTCAAGTCCTTGTGCAACCGAGATTACAAAATTCGCTACAAGGTAACACGTTTCACAACATGCTCGACACTATGAGGCAATGAAGTATCAACTCCTGTGGCACAGTTAATAGCTTTCACAGTGTATTTAAAACACAACCCTGAGTGGTGTGGTATAATATATATCCCAAGAATACACAAGATCAGATCATGTCCATGCCTGACAAGTACAGAACCCACTGAACTGTGCCCTTGGTTGACCGAGCATATTGTACGCATAGTGTGTGCTATCTGGCATTGTAACATATGTACTCTCAAAACACGGTTCTATCATCCATGCTGTCAAATGAACGGGAAGTTACACTGTGATGGGTGCGCTATCATCAATCAACAGTTGGTTCTACTGCTTAGGAAATGTAAAGAATTTCCTAGTAGGCATTACCATGTCCTTAAGTCTTAAAATAATTGGACCAGAGACTTTTGCACTGCTACACAAATGCGACAACCACCCAACTCGGTGCATACTGTGATATTCTGGCCAATCATTTGCTCGCTACAAACAATATGCTAGATAACTTGCAATGTCATGAATGTATGGCTTTATCTATTCCGATTTTATACCCAACTTCGATGGAAAAACAGAATGGCAATATGGCGCATGGCCTTGGCCGTGTTTTGTTTCTTTTGTATGGCTGTGTGCTAATTTTCCCCTGGGCTTAGGAACGGGGGGGCTTTGTGGGGGGCTGGGCAACCCCCCATATTTGGTGGAGGGGCTCAAAACCATGAGCCCCTCAACCCCAATAATCCTTAAACTACTTTAACCAAAACATTTACATTCCAATCTTCCCCCTCCCCTCAGTGGCAAGCACTCCAACCGATCTTTTTCTGGGAGAAAAGTCCATTTTTTTTTTAAAAACTTCCAAAATTTGAGATTTTTAACAAAATTTTTGACCCCAAAATCGCTGATTTGCCCACATTTGGTGATTTTGGCCCCAAATCGCTGCATTTTTCCAAAATCCTGTCATTTTTCTTTCTGGCTGTGGGGGGGGGGCAAGAAATAAAATTGGGAAATCCCCCCCCCCGTTCGCTGGCACCACCACTGCACCTTAACCCTCCCCACTCTGTGCCCTCGTGGTGGGCCCCCCCAATCCGAAAATCTTCCTACCTATGTATCTGATGCCTTTTTCACATGTTAGCATATGAATCAATCGCCCCCCCCCCCACAAAAAATTTTGGATTATTGCAACTTTATCTTTGTGATGCTTCTGATGCTGTGGATGTGCATAATTTCTCTGAATGCCCGTGATTCCTGTGTGTTCAGCTAGCGGTAAATCTAGCCAGCTTCCATCCCGTCAAAATGGCTTTTTAATTCTGGTGCTGTGTATCATCTCTGCAAACAGTACGTTTTTTGATGGACTCCATGCCGATTGGTCACGTAGCCTCTTAACGATAAGAATAAAGCCAGCGTATTATTGGTGGTGTGCACCCAATGATGTTCTTACGCCTCCCCCCCCCCCCCATTTAACACTGTTCACACCGAAAGACCCCTATTTTAGGGAAATTTTACATAAAGACCTCTACTCTTTTGAGAAATTGTGCTAAGACCTTTTTTGTTTTAATTTTAGAGAATTTGTCACTGAAAACAACACCTAGTAACTATGGATAACACCCAACTTTACGCATAATATTTTTAATTTTAGCAATGTCACTCAAAACCAACCCACCTAGTACTATGGATAACACCCAACTTTACGCTTAATATGTTTTATCACGTCCACCGCAAAACCGTGGGTTTGATAGCGCGTGAGCTTACAACCTGTATCTAACCTGTGGGTGCCCCCCACCCTCGACTGGAGTCAAAATCGCGGGAACTTTAGTAGTTGATAAGTCCCCACCCAACCCGATCAATTTAATATAAAATAACCCTTGCCCCCGTACCCTTAATTGCGCTGCTATCAAAGGCCAACTTGATGGCCGCCGCAAACTCTGGTATCCACTATTCACAGACACTGTTTGTCTATAGAAGAGGAGCAGAAATACTTTGACCTTGGTCATTGAACATTCTTTTGGTTGGAATTACCACACCACATTTATGCAAAATGACCTTTAAAAAAATTCCTACAATTTTTGAAATATACCGACGCAACATTGCCAGTGGAGATTGTTTTAACTATATTTCCATCATGACTTTCCAATGATATATAACATATGACAAGTTCTAATCTACACGAGGGAAACGAAATTTCATCCAACCTACCGTTAATTTCACCATTGAAATCCATGGAAAATCAAAAATGGTTGGCAATATGCATAATTTATGCGTTTTAAAATCTGTAGTAAATTCGCAATTCGCAGAACTGACAGAAATTACAGCACTGGCCTATAGGACTGTGGGGAAACAAGCACAATAGCTACTCTATAACAAAAAATACAGCAAGTTTAAAACTTGCGTGATCCCCCTGGCAAGATGCAGTATGGAACATGACCTCAGATGACCTTTGACGTCATCCACATATGGAAGGAACCCTGCTGCACTTAACCCCATACAAGTCTGGTGTTTAAAAATCGGACTTCAAACTTTCAAAGACCTGAAAAGCGAAACCTACTGTAAACCGACACACTACAACTTAACCTCAGATTACCTTTATGCCTTGGGTCTACCATGACCTTTGACATCATCCACATTATGAAGGGAAACCCCTACTGCACCTAACCCCAAGTCTGGTTTAACAAGACCTGAAAAATGAACAGAACAAACGATAAACCGTGAAGCCAAACGGAACACCCACACACACACCACACCACACACATACATACAATCACAATGACATATTCGCGCCCTCGCAATATCCCCATCCCCCTCGTGCTTTAGGGGGATAAAATGAGATTGTCATTAATGCTTTGGATATATGGGGCTGATATTTGGCATAAATGTTGGGGAGGACATTCTGAACCTTATTTGCAGGATTGTCGGAGTGACCCAAAGGTCAACGATCATCTAGAGGCCGTGGAATCTGCATGGAAATTGCGTGGAAATACCTAGACCACCAAATCTCGGTCAAAAGGAACCGCTGAGCCCTGAGCACAAACAACAAATCTGAGGTCAAGTTAACACACATATGTTAAATGTCACACACGGGAGGAGGGGCCCGGCAAAGCACTGGGAATGAAAGGAAAGGATTGCACTGTGTGAACCACAGCACTAATTTTGAGTAATAGAACCCTGTGTAAGCCCATATGCTCAACGTGGATGACACCTATCTAATTTCTAATCAAGTTTTTTCAATCTTGATTGAATGACCTTGACTCTAAAAAACCATTATAAATTTGCGCCGATATCTTAATCCCTTCTGACAGTGGCGGCGCCAGACCTCTTTTTCTGGGGGGGGGGGCAAACGGGGTGCAAAGTGAAATCTTTCTTCTTTATAATTTCTTCAAAGAATAGGCCAAAAAGAAAACTCTGGTGTAATCGGAGGGGGCAATGTATTTAGCTAGTAGGGGATCAGGGCGGTGAACGATCGGGGGGCCAGGGGCAGGATCAATAGAATCGGAGAGGTACGAGGGGGAGGACCATTCCTCGAGTAAGGTTTAGATGGAAACAGAAATAAGAATGTGCGGTTAGTGAGGAGTAACGCGGGAGGCAGAAAGGGACGAAGAAGACCAGAGGAAAGATACAGATGCCGCTGAGCTCGTTTTTGTGGTTTTCCCCCTTGAAATTCTGGGGGAAAAAATGTTGAAATTTTCCACCAATTTTGGCCGCCAAATGTGATTTTTGGGCCCAATCACTGAATTTTGCCCCAAATCCTTCATTTTTTCTTTCGACCGACGGGGGGGGGGGCAAACTGGGGGGCAATAAAAAAATTTTGGGGGGCCAATACCCCCCATGCCCCTGGCGCCGTCACTGCTTCTGATATAGAGCAAAAACGGTATTTGAGAAATCTCGAGAACAAATTAATATTGGTCGAGACCAAACGGGACACATTTTTGCTCATAACATCCAAAACACAAATCAATTTAGCCCTAAATGAGAAAAATAGTCCTTTCTTCAGACAACCACATTTTAAAAACCAACATTGTAAAATCTGGGGGTCTGGAACGAGGCTAATTAGCCCACGGGCCATGGATCTTTAACCTGTTGGACCATATACTGTACTGATTCGGTGAAGTTTTTCTTGGTTTGAGTATACAAACACACTCAAAACAACGGGCCATTGTTTCCATTTTGACCACATTTTGAGTCAACTATTCAACCGCCTAAAATGGGTTAGAATTTTTTTTAACAATGTTTGGTGGTAAAAAGAGTAAATGACCCTTTTGTTGGTGGTCATTAATTTTTGACTCAATTTTAATCCATGTATAGTTGACAAGGTGGTTTAAGGATACCCTCTTCAAAAAACGGGTTTTTTTTGTTCATGATTTTAGCAATTCTTTCTTCTGTGGCCTCATCGTCAAAAGACCTTTGATCTAAATGCTATATTTCCAAATTCCCTTCATTAGCTTTTTATTATTTGGCTTCCTTCAAAAACGTGACAAGAGAACGGATTGCAGCCATACAACATGTGTTCCTTAACATATCATTTAAATGGACAAATATGGCACCACAAAATCTATAGTGGTATAAGCTACATGATCATTGCATGCTTTAAAGGCATACACGCATATTTACCGGACAAGAGATGGCATAAGTGGCGGCGGAACATTTTCCAAGTCGAGGTACAATTGCTACTTTGTGCCCCTGTACTGGTGGTGCCCAGTGGGTCTAAGAATCGAAAAACTATCAAATGTACCAGATTTTGCTCCAAGGTACTCCTCTAATGAAAGATTGAGTGAGGAAAAGTCTCAAATTAAGATTTGGAGAAACCGTCTTAAACATTGAAATGCAAACCAAATTCCATTGAATTTTCAATCAAATTTTAGACTTTTCCCCCCCCCAACTCATCCCTTTAGATTGATTTTTCAATCTTTGGTTTTAGGATTAAAAGCCCAGCACCACCACTTCACCGAAAGAGGGGTCCCCGTTGATTCCCGCTGGACTACCGTAATCCGCAGCCGCTCGCATATTATAGGCCTATAATCAATATAATGGGTGCACTGAGCTCCTTCGTTTTGTTTGGTCGAATATAATAAGTCAAAACAATCAAGTGGTCTCGAGCCGACCGTTATGTTCTTGTTTATTTTTATAAATGCACGTAAAATTTGTCAAAACGTTAAAGTATTTAACGACGCATAAGTAGTCGTGTGTCTTCCGTAGTGCTTGTGAAAGGAGACAAAGGTCAAATGAGGTCACAAGGGTCACATGAGGTCACCCAACACGTGGTACAACGAGAGAGCAATGTAGCCAAATATCATGAAAATCGATCGACATATGTTGAGAACACCAAACGAATTTGAATAAATCTGGACCATTTGGGACCATGACCTCTGAGGACCTCTAGATGCCTTTGACCCACACTCGTTGAGAGGGGTAGATGGGGAACTACCCAAGGACCATTACATGTAATTATGTGCATGTATGGTGAATGGAAACCGTGGGCAATATACGTTTAGGGTTACACATCTGGGTTACCACAGAGAGACAGGTGGTCGAAGCGAGCGAAAAATTGAAATTTTTTACAAGATTTTAGGGGTTTGAACTTGACGGGTTTTGTTTGTTTTGTTTTTGTTTGTTTGTTTGTGTTTTGTCGCGTTCGTTGTTTCCATATTATAGTATAGACTCGAGAAAACTAAATGTGCCTTACTGAAAGGTATCGAATGTCGACATAATTATTTTGCGGGCCATTTTATAAATTTTAATTTTTCGGCGTCCCCCCGTCGTTCGTCCGTCATTATAAACGCTTAAAAGTACACAAGAATTGTCACTGATTATTGAGCCTAACCCTAAACTTATAACCTTTATATGTTTATATGGGTAAGGTTGAGAGGAAAGTGAATCACCACCCAGAAATACCGGTGCTGAATTTTTACATTGTACTGCTATCTGCCTTCAAACTTTTGAATAAAATACCATTAGCGTTAGCAAACGTGCACTTACTTCCAAATCTCTTGAAGGGACTCATACGGGTTTCTTCAACTGAATGGTCAGACAATAATATAGATCTCTACATCCTTAATGGACCGGACCCACTAATAAAAACAAAAGTTGGTAAACATATGGCGTTCTCCGAAAATATAGGCCTACGTGTTTCGAGGAGTGCCAGCACGGACAGTGAACAGATATCCCTTCTTCAGGTTATTGGTCCCATGTGTTGGTGTAAGGGCTTGGAAAACAAAAAAGTTTGTACTATTGCTAGGGTTACATGCTATCTGTGCTGCCTCAAAATCATACAATTTAAAAACGAGTAAAGGATACGGAAACGGGAACGGATAATAAGACCAGTTGTGTCATTCTGATCGATGTTGTATTTTGGAAGCAGTTGTGTTGAGTCTACACGGGCCCCGCCGGTAGTTTTTGACCACCACCATGCTCCAGGAGCAGGTATTGACTCACTAACCTCAAAGGACCCAGCTATTTCTGTTTATCTTTTGTGGACTTCTTACCTGAAAAAATTCTGAAAATTTTATATTTTTAAAAAGAAAACCCCCAGTAGCGGATTCGAAACCCAAAACGTTAAAATTTGACCCCTGTACAATGAAATTAACCCTTTTTCTTGCTTTTGCTGTTTTTAGCCTATTAGATAGTAAAACCTATATCTTTCCTGAAATCTTTGGTTAGACAAATAAACTGGTAGGGATAATTTTTCAACATGATTGGATCAAGTAAAAAAATTGACCCCTGTACAACTCGTCGTCTGCCCTCTACTTAAGGCAACATTTCTGCACTTAAGAATCACGTTGCAGTTCCCTGGCCTTCTGCAGCATATTTAAAATCATCAAACCTTTTGTACTTGAGATGTTGTTACAATGTCTGCTAGCTCCCGGGTTATTAGGTTTGGTTTGAAGATGAATAGCGCTTTCAACTAAATAGTTATGTGCGGCAAAATTATTTTATTACATTGCGTCATGGACATTTTAAGGGTGCATGTGCGACCCAATCGACAACCCACCCCCTCCGCACTTTGCGTCATCAAAAATAAATTTTTTTTTCCAAACTACCACAATGAAATTAGGCCCAGGAAATGTCTCGAAATATGGTCGACCAAATTAAATGCAGACGAGAAGGGAGGGTATGGATTAGATTTTTGCTCACATTTTTTCGTGATAGGGTGAAGATTCCCTTTATATCGACTTGGGGTTACAAAGGATTTAGTGTTAGTGTTATAAGTTTAAGGTTTAGGTTGGTCAGGGGTGAGTTTGGTTAAGGATAACATAGATGAACTATTATATATATAATATCCAACGCGATTATGCAGTATGGCTTTGGGTATTTAGCGTTTGGTTTTGGTTTGATGAATAACAAACATAATACCACTGTAAATGTTAATTTAACACTTAATGGCCTAGGGGGGTCCCATAGTACCCAAGATTTGTTTTTCGAACTCCTAATTTTTTGTAAATTGTGTAACTTATCGATGCGCTTCTTTCTTTCCATAAAAAAATTACTAAAATTTCTCGCCCGTTAATGAGATAATTAGCTGGGTCCTAATTACCCCCCTTAGGCACCAACGGGAGTGTTGATTTTTAAAATAAAAATTACAAACCCTGTTGCCAGAAATATTGTTTCTGCTTATGTAGTTCATATGCATTAAACAAATTAATTACATATCAGAAAAATAATTAACCCTTCAATGTGCTGAAAAGAACGATTCCATCATCGAGCGACTGCGCGCCATTGTCTATAACAAACTATGTGAAATACGACTGCCCCACAAAATACAGATTACAAAATTGTAATGATTGTGTTAAATATATGTAAATTGGTCCTTCTAGAGCAGATATAAAGCATCAAAATTATTTGCCATTTTAAGCCTGGTGGGAGCAGGGTCGCGGAAACATCATGTTACTTTTTGAACGTTTTTGACGCATTTCCGAAACAATGATTTTCCCTAATTTCCAGAGCCGATAGACATGAACTCATTTTATTTGCACTTAGGGCCTTGTCTTACACCCCCTCAAAGGTGGGTATGAGTTTCATTTGAAAATTCCCTCGGAAAGTGGTTTCCTTAGGGGGGGTTCCATGGAACGCCCCCCCCCCCCAGGCACCAACGTGATTGAAAACACCTAGCACTTTAAGTGTGTAAGTTATTCTCAGCCCTATATTACGTCAACTGAAATATTCACCGGTTGCCACACGCTGTGTAATTTAGGCTACTACACTAGACTACCATTGTTTCGGCCCGGTTGGAAGGGGTTTTGAAGTTATAACCTGCATTTTTGGGCATTGAATAAAATTTGCAAATACACCCCTGGTTTCGCCTAGCCCAGTATTTAGGCGTGTGTACGAGTCGCACTTTGAACACATTGGCACAATACCAGAGGACGTATATTGAGTCCATCCCAAATACACCACGTTGGCATAACCTCAACAGGTCATGTGATCCCACGAAACTCCCATTCTTAATACGTAAAATCCTGACTTTTCATTTTAAGGCCCACAAAGCGCCCCCCCCCCTTGTACTAAGTGAATGGTATAACATGATTAAGAAATTTCCTGTGGTTCTTAAAAATCTAGGCATCGTTTTTTAATCCGTTAAGTAGGTCCCTACTGACAGGGTTAGTACAATTATAGCATAGTATGCAACTGCAATCATTATGGGAATTTGGTTCAAGATACCCTCTGGTACAATAACCGAGAAGTGCTAAAACGGTGGGAGGGTCATTATTTACGGCCAGGGGTAATGGCGTAGTTGAGGGTGGAAGCCAATCCAAAAATTTTGTAATAGAGGGGGAAACGTTAAATTTTTCATCAAGAGAAGAGAGGGGAACATTAACTTCTACAAAATGGGGAAATCAGCATGATCAGGGGGAGTTGTGAAATTTTTTGAAGGAAGCAGGGGGAAGCGCGAAAATTTTGCCTGGAAAAAAATTGAAATCCTCCATTCCCCCCCCCCCCCGGCATAAATATGACCGCGCTGCTCCCTTATCAAACATTTAAGCAGTAATATTATCACGAATATCGATCAGTTGGTCCTGCAATAAACATTTCCCACCAATTTGGCAACGCACTCACAAACAGCGTGATTGACTCACGATAATATGATCTGGTTTAAGATCGTCCAACGGTTCGTGTTACTTAAAGGCACTGTCCGTGATTTTGGCCAAATCAGAAAATTGAACAAATCATCAAATCTATTTTTGCATTTTTGTAACAGTACAGGTATCCTAATATCCTGCAAATGAGAGGACCAGAAGCAAACCTAATAAGGCAAAATCGGAAGTTTTATTCATTACTGTCCGGTCGGACACTTACTACATCACGTACTTGAATGGCGATTCCTATCTTTGAAACACTGCGCCGTTTTCGTTCCTTTTCTGTAATTTCGTCAGTTGAAAAAGTAACTTATAGGAATTCTATAGATTTTATTGCTTCACTTTTAAGCTATTCTGCAAATTAAATACCATTTTGGACTCTTTCGGATACATCACGGCAGTTGTCTTTAATCTTTTGGTAAAGATGACTAATCTAAAAAAACGGCCGGAATGTATTGATAGTAAAAGTTAAATAATACTCTCCTACACTTAATTTGTTGATTTGCGTGTTCGCCGACGTGCGTGTGCATGTGTGTTGGGGTGGCTGGGTACGTGTGTGTGTCCGTCGTGTGTATGTTGGGTGTGAACTTGTGTGGGGTGTGGTGTGGGGTGTGGTGGGTGGGTGTAGGCATATGGGTAAGGTGGATGAGAGAAGAGAGAGAGAAAATTCAGGCCAAATCAATCGTGATGGGCACTCCTCCCGTTTTTAAGGTGACCCAAAGGTAGCACACAATAGCTCTTGGAGCGCACCCACCCCAAAGATATCTTGCCCATGCCTTATAGAGACACTTTTGGTGTTTGGTTTTTTTCATATATTCACACCAGGATGAGGGAATTCCCTAAACACAGAATTACAATATGCCTTGCCTTTGTTTTGTTCCATTTTTGTTATGCGTGTGCCTATTCTGATGCCTTTTTCACAATTTAGCATATGTAAGCAATCCCTCCCCCCCCCCAAAAAAAAAAAAATTTGGATTTTGCAACTTTGATCTTATATGCTTCTGATGCATTTTTGAGAAAATAATAGTGCGAATTTTCTCTGAAATGGCCGTGATTCCTGTGTGTTCAGCTAGCGGTAAATCTAGCCAGCTTCCATCCTCACAATGTGGCTTTTTATCTGGTGGCTGTGATCACCATCTGCAAGAAAAGGTACGTTTTGATGGCTCTATGACGATTGTTCACGTATCTCTTAACGCAATAAGGTGCAACAAGATGATTTCAAATAATCATTTATCACTCAAAAATAAAAATCGAAACTACTGATTGCCCTGATGTAAAGCTTCCATTTAAAAATAGCCCCATCTGAAAAGGATTAAGGCCCAGACATGTTTCTTTATAGAAAAATTGGTGAAATTTCTGATTTCGTATAGGAGCAATATACAAAATTCAGCCTATGTTTTACATTTGAAATATAAGCAAATCAAAACGCCTCTTTTCTCATCTCTCTTTTAAAGGCATTTCTGTAGCGAAATACAAGCAAGAAATCTATTGAGTGTCCAATCTATAAAAATTAACTATATTCACAATATTAGGTGCGCTCAAAAATCTCTCGTTGTAAAAAAAAACACCTTTAAGAATAGCCGACGTATTTGGTGGTGTGCACCCAATGAGTTACTAAAAGCCCCCCCCCCCCATTTAACATCGTCCACCGAAAGACCCCTAGTTAATATGTAAAATTTTACAGAAAGCCCTCTACATTTTGAGAAATTGCAATGTGCTAGACCTTTTTTTTTTTATTTTAGCAAATTTTCCCTCAAAACAAACACCTAGCACTATGGATAACACCCAAACGTTTACGCTTATATTTTTGCACGTCCACCGACAAACCGTGGGGGTTTGGATAGCGCTGTGCCTTACACCTGTATCTCATCCATGTTGGGTGCCCCCCACCCTCGACTGGAGTCAAAATCGCGGGAACTTTAGAGTTGATAAGTCCCCACCCAACCCCGATCAATTTAATATAGGCCTATACCTGCCCCCGTACGTACCTTAATTGCGATGCATTCAAACTGCACTTGATTGCACCTTCAAACTCTTGTTCCAACATATGCACACAGACCTGTTTGTCTATAGAGATTAGGAAGCAGGAAACAACATTTGAACTTGGCAATTGAAACTTGTCTTGATTGGAATTACCAACCACATTTATGCAAAATGACTTTAAAAAATTATACATTTTTGAAAGATACCCAAGCAGACAGTGCCAGTGGCGATTTTGTTTAACTATTTCCAGTACAGTAAATGACTTTCCAATGCTATATAACATATGACAAGTTCTAATCTACACGAGGGAAACGAAATTTCATCCAACCTTACCGGTTAATTTCACCATTGACATCAATGGAAAAATCAAAAACTAGGGTGGCCAATATGCATCCCTATGCTTTTAAACTGTAAGAACATTCGCAAAACGGACAGAAATTACAAGCAAGTGGCCTATGGGGACTGTGGGAAACAAGCACATAGCTCATAACACAAAATACAGAAAGTTTAAAACTTGCGTGATCACCTGGCAAGAGGCAGTATGGAACATGACTCAGATGACCTTTGACATCACCACATATGAAGGGAACCCCGCTGACCTTAACCCCATACAAGTCGTTTGGTTTTAAAAATCGGACTTCACTTTCAAAGACCTGAAAAGCGAAAACCTAACTGGACAGACACACATACAACATGACCTCAGATGACCTATGAACTTGGGTCGGATGACCTTTGACATCATCCACATATGAAGGAAACCCCTACTGCACCTTAAACCCAAGTCTGGTTTTTAACAAGATGAAAAATGAAAACCTATAAAACTAGCAAACTGGAACACACACAACAAACACACACACACCATACACACATGGACATTTACGCCGCCCTAGCAAACATCCCCTCTTGCTTTAGGGGGATTAAAATGAGGATCTGTCATGCTTTGATATATGGGGCTTGATATTGGCATAATGTTGGGGAGGACATAGTCTGACCTTATTTGCAGGATTCGGAGAGTGACCCAAGGTCAACGATCATCTAGAGGTCGGGAAATCGCATGGAAATTGCGTGGAAATACCCTATGGACCCACCAATTCGGCGTCAAAGGACCGCTGACCTGAGCACAGAAAAATCTGAGGTCAAAGGTAACACATATAGGTCAAATGTCAACACGGGAGGGAGGGGCCGCAAAGCAAGGGGAAATGGACAGGAAAGATGGCACTGGTGAACAACGAGCATGAATTTGAGAGTAATACCCTGGGTAAATACCATATGCTCAAAGGGGATGACCCGATCTAATTATCTCAAGTTTTCATCTGATTGAATGACCTTGACTCTAAAAACCATTATATCAATTTTGCGCCGATATCTTAAGCCTTCCTTTGATCAGTGGCGGTCGGCAGACATCTTTTTCTGGGGGGGTGGGGGGGGGGGAAGGGAAGGGGAAAACGGGGGGGCAAAGGGAAATCTGGGGGGGGGCAAAAGTGAAATTCTGGGGGGGGGCAAAACATGAAAAATTTGGAAATTGTTCACCAATTTTGGCCCAAAATCGGCTGATTTTGGCCCCAATCACTGAATTTATTTTGCCCCAAATCCTTCATTTTTCTTTCGACCAGGGTGGGGGGGCAAACTGGGGCAAGAAAAAAATTTGGGGGGGGAATGCCCCCATGCCCCCCGGGCCCCCACTGGCTTATGATATGAGAGCAAAACTTGAATTTGAAAAATATAGTAGCATGTACAAATCATATTGGCGGACCAAAACGGGACACATTTTTGCGCATATAATCCAAACCAAAAACATCAATTATTAAAGCCCTAAGATGAGGAAAAATAGTAGCTTTCTTTCAGACACCAACATTTTAACCAACATGTAAAATCTGGGGGTATGGGGGGAACGAGGCTTCACATTAGCCAAACGGCACCATGGATCTTTACTCCTTTGACCCTATACTGTACTGTTCATGAAGTTTTCTTGGTGGAGTATACACACTCCAAAACAAAAAGGGCCATTTTTTTTCCATTTTGACCCACATTTTGAGGGTTTCAATATGCACGGCCTAAATGGGGTTTAATTTTTTTAAACAAGTTTGTGGTAAAAAGAGTGAAGTGAAATTGACCTTTGTGGTCATAATTTTGGACTCAATTTTTAATCCGTGTATAGGTGACAGGTGGTTTAAGGTACCTCTTAAAAAAGGTTTTTTTCATGATTTTAGCAATTCTTGCTGTGGCCTATCGGTCAAAGGACTTAAGAGACTAAATATCTATATTACAATTCCCTTCATTAGCCTTTTGTTATGTGCTGCCTTGCAAAACGTGCCAATAGAAACTGACTGCAGACATACAACATGATTCATTAAACATAATCATTATGTGACAATATATGGCACACACAAAATCTATAGGGTATAGGCTACTATGATCATTGCATGATGTAAAGGCATACACGCATATTTACCGGACAAGAGTGGCATAAGTGGCGGCGGAACATTTTCCAAAGTCGAGGGACCAAATGCTACTGGTGCCCTGGACTGGTGGTGCCCAGTGGTCTAAGACTATCGAAAACGATCAAATTTACCAGATTTTGCTCCCAAAGTACTCTCTAAATGGAAAAGATTGAGGTGAGGAAAAGTCCAATTAAGATCTGAGAAATCAGTCTAAACATTGAAAATTCAAACCAAATCCATTGAATTTTTAATCAAATTTTGACTTTTCCCAACTCAGAGACTTTTAAGATGATTTTTCAATCTTTGGGTTTTTTAAGAGATTAAAAAGCCCAGCACCCCACTTCCCTGAAGAAGGGGTCCCCGTTGATCCCCTGACTACCGGAATCCGCAGCCGCTCGGCATAATATAGGGCTATAATCATATAATGGGTGACACGAGCTCCGTCGTTGTTTGGTCTCGAATATAATAAGTCAAAACAAGTCAAGCGTTCTTCGAGCCGACCGCTTTTGTTTTTTGTTTATCTTTTATAATGCATGTAAAATTTGTCAAAAACGTAAAGTATTTTACCGAACGCAAAGTTGTCTTCAGTTAGTGCTTTGTGAACGGAGACAAGGGTCAAAGAGGTCACCAAGGTCACATGAGGTCACCAACACCGTGTACACTAGAGCAGCAGGTATCCAAAATATCATGAAAATCGTCGAACATTTTTTTTCTGTGGATAACACCAAACGATTTGATATATGACCTTTGGACCATGTGAACTATGAAGACCTCTAGATGACTTTGACCCCACTAGTGAGGAGAGGTAGCTGGGGCACTACCCAAGGACCATTAATGTAATTATGTGCATGTATGGTGAAACAATGGGCATATACGTTTAGGGTTAAATGTGGGTTACACAGAGGACAGGTGTCGAACGAGCGAAAAAATGTCATTTTTTTACAGATTTTAGGGTTTGCATGACGGATTTGTTTGTTTTTGTGTTTTGTCGCGTTGTTTCAATCTTATAGGTATATACTCGAGGAAAACTCTAAATGTGCCTTACTGAAAGGTATCGAATGTCGACATAATTATTTTGCTGAATTTAATTTGTCGGCGTTAATTATAAATGCTTATCCACACGATTTGTTAATTGATTATTAAGCCTAAACCTAAAATTAGAACCTTATCATGTTTTATAGGTAAGGTTAGAGAAAGTGCAACCACCAGAAAGACGGTTGCTGAATTTTAACATTATGTACTTTGCTATATAGCCTTCAACTTTTGAATACATACCATAGCGTTCATGCCGTGCACTTGACTTCAAATCTCTTGACGGTACTCATAACGGGTTCTTCAACTTGAACTGGTCAGACATATAATATAACTCTCTACATCCTACATGGATTGACCCGTCCCTCACTACTCAACCAAAATTTGGTTATAACCAATGGGGCGTTCTCCGAACTATAGGCCTACGTTTTCGAGTGCCAGCACGGACAGTGTGAAATCATGAAAATAGGGATATGCCTAATTTTGCAACAGGTCGGCGGAAACGGAAAAGATTACCAAATACACGGATTTTTTTTTTTTTTTTATGTTGTTTGCTCTGCTTGAGATGCCCGAAATCTAATCGTAGCTGAATCCAGCGCCACCGGGTACAGGGGGTGAGTCAGAGAAAAATGGACCCCGATTGGCCGCCATTTGATTTTTAGGAAGCATAAGGCCTAAAATGTTATGGTATCACCGGAAAGCGTATATTATTATCTCTAATTGCTGCAAAGATCATTCACATTGGTTAGTTATAGACCGAGTACAGTTCTTTTGAATCAAGTAGTCAGTTTACCCCCTCTGCCCAGTGGATTCCCATTTAAATGCCATGGCTCTCAAACGAAGAAAACCAATGCGTGCAAATCCAATCCAAGCAAGGTTTAAGTTCATCTACGAGCAAACGTCACGCGTAAAGTAACTGTTGGAACACCCCTGGAGAACTGTGATAACCCTGTCTAACTAGGATTTACCATTAGACAGCCACTATATATAAGACCCACATTCAAGAAGACGAAAAGTAAAGTATGTTCACTCAATAACATATTGAACAAACTCACTGGGACAAGATGAGGTGCTCGCCCGCATACCATAAGATCGACGGCACTTGCCCTGTGGTAATCATGTGCAGAGTATATGCTTGCTATTGGAAAGATACTGTGGGAAAGATCAACCCATGCCAAGTAACTTGATCATCATTTAAATGTCTCCTGCCAGCTTATAAGATGTCTTGTCCAACACCAACGGAGAACTTTATACAGGAATGCTCTACCATGACATCCGTCGTAGTGTAGCGAGCATGCAAGTGCGTATAGCTGCTGCCAACCGATTTAAATCCAGAGAGAGAGAGATAGATAGGCAGGGGACTGTAGTGTAAGAGTGTGCGCTTCCGGATAAAATTGTGAATTTTTGCACACAAGTACTTTAGGCATTGATAATCCATAAAATTGATGGAAGCACTTGCCAACCCCCCCTTAATGGCCCCCAGCTTGGGTTTCAAGGTTATACAGGGGTCAAAAATTTCAAATGTTCTGAATGTGCTAAAAAGCACACCATGGTGTTTGTCTGGTCACAAGGATTCCAAAAAGGTATAGTTTACACTATCTATGGCTTATAGTTCCGGAGTTATGAGGTAAAAACTGTAAAAATGGTGAAAAAGTAAATTTTGATGTGTACATGGGTCAAAAGTTAAAAGTTGCTTTGATTCAGTTAATATGTGGTGCAAATTGTTTCCCTAGCTTAAAGGATTGAAATAAGGAATAATTTGCCTTATCTGTTATGCTTAGTTTTCACGTTATCCAACAAAATACATGAAATAGGTCACAGGTCAATAGAATCCAATAGCTGCCAATAGCTGTTGACTTCATTAGCCATTTTGGTTAATAATCAGACACGTAAGATATTCAAAAACTATTCCTATATTTCATTCTATGAGCTAAACCAACAATTTAAACCACATTTTACAAAAATTGGAGCAATTTTAATTTTTGACCCCTGTACAAACCAAAATTGACTTTTTTTTACCATTTTTACAGTTTTTACCCCATAATTCCTAAACTATAAGTCACAGGTAGTATAAACTATACCTTTTTGGAATCCTTGTAACCAGACAGACATCATGGTGTGCTTTTCAACACAATCGGAACATTTTAAAAATTTTACCCCTGTGTAACCTTGAAATCCAAGCTGGGGCCATGAAAGGGGTGTGGCAAGTGCTTCCATCAATTTTTTTGATTATCAATGTATAAAGTACTTGTGTACCAAAATTCACAATTTTATCAGGATTTGCACACTCACATAAGATCTGTTCATTATACAGTCCCCCACTAAGAGAGAGTTTAGTCCAACCTCTTGAATCAGTCTCTAAGGAGTTTAAGAGAGTCGCATTGTGCATGGAAAGAAGGACTTGCTATCAACCATGTAACATCTACTGCATGGTATTGAACCTTGTGAGCATCTTCCACCTGGAGCTGACTCATCGTAGGCTGAATGACGATGCCTTAACAGATTGACAACCAGACTTGGATGATCTAAGGGTTCCTTGCAGAAGTGGGGCAACATGGAAGCAGAATCAGGACACTACTGTGGTTGTGGTGGAACGGCAACCAAACAATGCACATCTCTTGGTCTGCCGACCAAAGGACCTTGCGGATTCAGTGAAGCAGCCAGACGTGGGACCCTCTCTGGCTGGATATATTTGAGAACCACTAGTGTTGCATGGACATGATATAAGAAGAAGAACAAACAAAAGCAACACACATGGACGGACGGTTAAGTCAAAATTTTTTTTATTTGTTCATTAGTGTATGGAATGGTGTTAAAAAAATCCAATTGAAACACTTTTAGAAGGATGTGGCTTATTTTGGTTTATACAAAAAGATAATTACTTATGCACTTTTCAACTTCAAAAGGTTGTCACCGATGTCTGTTTCTTCGTGGGGTTTGTTTCATTCAACTCTTCCAGAACGAATGTTTTTAAGTTACTCTATGATTTTTATGTGTGATGAAGGTGTGAGAGGCCCGGGGTGGGGGGGGGGGGCTATGTTGGTGGGGGGGAGGGGTTAGTATGTGCCTCACGGATTTCAAAAATTGAGTTCCGGAGCTGATTTGAGGCCCAAAAATGGGGTTCTCCGGGGCACCGGTTTAAAAAAAAAAAAAAATAGCTGCGATTTCCCTCAATTTCAAGTACATTTTTTTGGAGGGGCTTTTTTTGAAGGAAAGGAAATGGTAGGATTGGAATATTGGCTTTGGAAATGAAAAGGAGGGTATCTGGAACTTTAATGGCCATAAAATGGGGGTCTCTGGAACTGTAACAAGGCCTGAAAATGAGGGTCTAATAGGCTTAGAGGCGGCACATAACCATACATCCTCCCCAATGTGAGAACCCCCCCCCCGGTTTAGAGGGGCACCAATAGTAAATTGCGACAGCATTTTTTGGATTTAACTATCGTCACATTACTACTCACTCAATAATAGCCCAACTTCTCCAAGTTGCACATGAGTTGGTCATGCATGAACCCCCTTATTTTAAGTAAATCCGTGGAAGAGCGCAAAAAAAGACGGCTTAAAGTAAAAGCCGGAGCCTGCTTGGTCTATACCTAACTAATATAGAATGATCTTGTAGCACAGACTAAACACTCAATAAAAAAAGGCTTCTGTTGATACCAGATGAGATGTGTGTATGTGCTTGTTAAAGATGTAAATGAGCAAAAACAAATCAGGGTCCAGATTTTTTTCTGACTCAACCCTGTATATACCCGGAACATATGGTATTCTCCAGAATGTCAACAAAACGGGTATCAAAACATCACAGATCGATATGCCTGTACATGTTTTATTTACTGAGCATTCATTCATTGCTTTGTCCGTCTATGGTTGCGATTGAGTCCGTTAGTTAGGGTTCTATACATATAGACCAGACTTCTTTTGTTGACTGCGAATACATTCCTGCGAATCGTATGGCCCACATAGTATAAAGCTCTAACAGATACAATTGCCAGTGTGTGTAAAGTCAGGCCGACCTCTTTCAAGATACCAGGCCCTAATAACATGTTTACAAAACATTGCCTGTTTAAATGGTCTATAGGCTAAAAATATGGGAAGGTATTACTCATGGGCACTTCTTCATGGAGGAAGACTATCAGATGTTTGGCGCGTGTGAGTATTGGGTGCTGGTTATTGAAAACCATTTAAAAATAATAAAAATAGAAGCGGACCTTTAAAAGTGGAGGTGCTCGCAAAGAAATATATTGCAGCGCCATATTGCAATGCAATCAAATCACCTACTTAAAAAATAATTCTGTCATTTGCCTAAAAAATCGAAAGCTAGCTCTGTATTTTTGTAGACTTTAATTTTACTTGCCAATTTCACAAGAAAGTCACTGCTACCATTCACTATATAGGGCAAATGACATCACAATACATTATGAGTTGACAGAGTGGAACAAGAGGATGAATGGAAATCACGAACCAGTTAGATCAATTGCACAAAGTATATAATCTGAGTAGACCAACTTAGTTGTGGGTAAAAAAGTGACTATAAGATATTGAGCCCAGGTTAGTTACAATTCTTGAAGACTTCTGATTTTGGTTGGAAAACTAATTTTTAATGATTTTTAGGGATTTTGTAGATAGAATTGCATAAGGCACTGAATGTGCTTGCAAATGGCTCTAAGGACAGTGTCAACCTGAGGTTCTGAGGATCTATTGGTTTGTAACGTGCAAATATTTTGATGGTATGTTAAAGTATAACAGTCTAGAAAAAAATGACCCGATGACCCCGATATATGGTGGTATCAGGATTTAGGAAAACTTTCCCGTAATTTTGAGAAACATACTAAAAACATGATTTTGCCCACAAAATTTTCAGGACACAGCATATACAAAAAACAACTGAATTTCCATGACTAGGGTTTTTTTTTTAAAACATTAATTTGACAGTCTTTTTTTAATTTTTTTAAAATAGAGCTTACCTTTCGAAAATATAAGGAACATGTCAAAAAGGTTGTGATTTTTCACTTTTCGTTTCCAAAAATGTTGAGTATATATTGGACAATATCTTTATTTAGAAGTCGAAAAATGAAAAAATTGAGAAAACCGTTCCTAGAGGAAGACCGATTGCTATCGTAGGAAAGTTATTAAAACCCTTAAATTTTTCTTCGGTATTTTTGGATTTATCTTGTCTTAAAAATTGCCAAATTTTGCAATAATTTAAATTGAGAAAATCACGTGTTTTAGTAAAAACAGATTTTTCACGCCCATTTCAAGCTCTGTCACCTCAAAGAAACTTTATCTTTGAAACTTCAATTTGAGTACTGTGTGCAAGTGATGAAAATAAATCTTTCTGCACTAGGAGTCAAAAATCCTTTGTCTCTAACTCAAGAAATCAGAAGAAATATTGTAGATGGAAACAATATATTAAAAGCTTCTTGTAAAAAATTGTTAATTTAAAATAATACATAAAAGCGGCATAAAAAAGTAGCGCATTGTTCTTTTGTTTTACATCATGTTATAAAAACGACAGATTAACTTTGTATGCATGGAAGAATTGGGTTATTTTCAGGGAGACTATAATAAAAATTGGATTGAAGATATTGAAGACGTCCAAAAAAACTGTCAAGGGTCTCTATAGCAACAAAACAAGACTTGATCTCTGGTGTGTGAAAAATATCCACAGGCCTACCTGCATGATTTTGTGAATTACTGTTAGAGACCTCTTGGATCACTGTGAGTAGGCCTCCTAATGCGATAGGATAGGGTTCCTGAATAAGGTTTTTTTAAATTATTCAGTACAACATGTCAATGGGACTAAAATTACAAAACCAAAAATAAAGTTAAGTTGGCATTTAAAAAACATTCAATTTGAAAAATGACTTTCAAATGCATCAACCGGGCACAAATCAAAGAGGAAATTGGAATCTTGACATGCATTTTAATTTTACACGTTATTGTTGACATGATACAGAACAAAGAGTACTGATTATTCTCAACACAATCAATATTAGGATAATGAATGATGAAATGTAGAATATACTAGGAGTTAACTCAGGTGAGCTCCAAAGCGTTTCATCGCGCGTTGGCATATTGCACCTAATGTGGAAACTGTTGACGAAGAGATGTCAAAGTTGCCTTTGCTACACAGTAATGTGCGAAGTTTCTAGTAACGTTTCGGAGTATGCGGTGTGGGACAGAATAACGTTTCGGGTGATAGGGGCGGGTGCAGGGGCGGAACCAAGGCGGTGGCGAGGGGGTGACCCCCCCCCCCCAGAGGTACCAAATTTAGGAAAAAGAAGGGTTGTTTACGAAACATTAGGGGTATTTACTATATTAGTTAATATTGTAAGTTTCGCACCTCCTATGATTTTACCCGGCGCCGGGCCGCCCAGGTTCGGTAGGGGTATTTTATTTTCGTGATATAGCACCCGGTATCATGTATAGAGGGTAAGGATGGTAGTGCTATACGCTATGTAAGTGCTCGTGACGGTGCATTTGGCTCATTGCATCAGGTTGTACAAATATTAATTAATAAATAATAAAACACTAGAACCCAAGAAAAAAAAACCGATTTACAGAGGATATTTCTTTGCATTTTGAAGATTTTAAAACATATGTGTCGAAGGCTGCACTCATATATCGTTGGAGTTGCAGTATTTTTTCATCAGTGCATTGCCTTAGGTCTTGTGCACTGATCTCTGTGTAGAGATCTGTGGTCTGTGCACCTGCGTGCACACCCACAAACATTTAGGAGCAGTATATGGTGCAGGTACATGACATCAGCAAGGACCTTCAAGGGTCCGGTTAGCGTGTTTGACACTACATATGGAATAAATGAGTTGAATCAATATAAAACACGCTTATTGTAAGCACATTTAACATTTGTACCAATAGTATATTAACCGAAACTAACCTGTCTGTATAACGGACCATACAAGTGACGGAATTATCAAATACGCATATATCATGAACGCAGATCGGTACTCATGCATGTGTAAAAAACTTTCAATGAGATCAACGATCCTGGTTCAGTGGTAGACCAAAATCAATTGCGCGCGATGGCTAGTATAGACACAACCACTTCCGGTTCCAGCAAATTATAAGAATCCAAATGACCCCGCAGCTCCGCAAATAACAAAGGATTTTGATTCTGAAAGCCCATGCAGGCCGGGCCCTAGCCCTGCCATTTTTCAAACTTACTACGAATTGTTTGGGTCCCTTCCATAGAATTATTATTCCTCGTCGGGCGGGGAGGGGGGAGGGGTTCCACCTCCCAGGTAAACTTTCCTCGGTGCGCTTAAAAGTAAAAGGCACAAACTTTAAATTGGGGATAGCCCGATTTAAAGGGATTAGCAGCGATTTGCTATCCAAAACATCGAAAAAATCACCAAAAATTCATTATTTTTTGTTATGGCATGCATACTGCGAACATGGAGACTACCAAGTGGTTGGCTTGCAATCCGTGTATTAAAGACAATTCAGTACTTTTATCTGATTCTTTGTACTTTCTATACGTGCGTTTCCAAAATTCATACGGAGAATCAAAAAAGTCTTTTCCGGTCAATATCACCAGATTTGAAGCAGGAACTTGTTGCACCATGATCAATACAGTTGGACCTCAAACACAAACATTATTGATTATTTGTTATCTGTAATGGTTGGTTGTAAAACCACCAATCAGTGTTTCGGGTAGATTTGAGAAGCATCGCTGTATGTCGATTGCAGGGACGGCCCGAAAAATTTCCTCAAAAAACCTCATTTTTTCCACTATTTGGTGGTTTGTTTCTAATTAAAGCAGTAGTTAATATGGAAATGTACACACTGATCCCTGATTGTAAATTAAAAAAATGATCAAGTTCCAATTTTCGATTCTCTCGCATTATCGCCTGCTTAAGTACCCTTTAATGTAGATAAATTTCATCTTGATTAGAATGACCTTCACCCCAAAACCCTACCTGTAAAGTTACGCGCCGATCCGATATTTCAACCCGTACGGTGTTGATGTGAGAGCATAAAAAGTTATTTTGTAATCCCCATAGAGAGACTGTGTAAAATTAATATTGGTGACCAAAAATGGGGCACATTTTAGGTCATTAACAATCCAAACCAAAAATCCTTGAGCCCTAAGATTTCACAGTGTAAATGAATAATATAAGCTTTTTTGATACAAAATATTGACCCTTCCGGTAAAATCTGGGGGGGGGTCCTGGAGGACGAGGGCTATTAGCGATCGGCATGGACCTTTAAGGTGCATTTCGTGATCCACAAACCCCCCCCCCCACGACTTACCTAATAAAAAAAATTGACGAGTTTATGTCAACTGGGCACGTTATGTTATGTTTAGCTCCACGTGCGTGGGGGCTCACGTGCAAATTCGTCGTATCTGTAAGAAATCGCAATTTGTATTTTCTGTCGTTAAACGGACAGTACGCCATATAAGTGGCCTATTAGACCGTGGGAAACAAGCTATATTAAACAAACAAAACAAAAAAGCCGCAAAGATCGGGATTAACTAAAAAATTTTTTGTGAATAAGGGTAACGTTTTTTCTCAAGGGATATAGGAACCATGAATAAAAAGAAGGTGCTGGAGAATCAAGAAATGCACCTTTAATTAGAAAACAACAAAATAAGAACATAAATATAATAAAATTTTTATGTAAAATTATAATTACCCCGGGGTTATAATACAGAAGACAAATTTCCAAATATAATCCCTTCCCCAAGAACCAAAGCTGTTTAACAAGGATGGTCCATGATATTCTTAGAACATTAGGAGTGCAGTGGTTTTGGGGAGGGGAAGACCTCATTTTTTGCCATGTTTTTTTTGGGGGACAGGAACACTAAATGGTTAATGCCAAAATCAAACAATATTGCAACCGAGAGGCGGGTCCTGGCTTTATTGGGGTCCTTCTGGAGATCCAACATCGCAGTAGGAAGTCGTAGCATCATCAAGTGCCAGAACAACGTATCCCTGGTAGATTAAATAAGGAGGTGCAGGTGGTAGATCATGTGAGGGGGATGTGGTAGCGTGCTTCCTCACTTACACTTATTCGACAGTACTTTCACTGATTGGTGATCATTTGCGTTATCACCGAGTCAATCAGACAAAAAGATGAGAGGTCAAAGCAAGTCATGTGACTGCTATGAGTAAAATAATTTATATTCTGTATATCTTTCTTGTTACTTAACACATTTTACCGTATTTACCAATTTGAGAGTGCTGCGGACATGAGCCTTTGTAAGGGAAGTCTTATAAATGTAATTCGATATAGATCTTGAAAGTGTTTCTGGGATTCTAATTGAGTCAATAAACTGATGAACGTGAGCAAGAAAAGGGATTTTATTCACAGTGAGCAGCGTGGGTTGTAGAACACAGACAGCATACACCTAAAGGCTATAGCCGAGAGGGTGACCCTCTCGGGGGAGATCTACTCAACAACTCCCCAAACAATGGCATTTCTCACCTTTTATACCCGATTTGTTCTGATTTCGAACTGCGTCGTTCCAAAATATGAGTACTTTTTGAGCGTAACTTACGCACGATCACATTGGCTAGAAGTTGAGGGTCGCTACACCCTTTAGTGCATAGAGGAAAATTAGTGCCAAAGTGTTTCTACTCAAGACAAATGTCCATAAATTTAGGGGCATGGCCATGATTTATTTTACCAATATTCTACATTTCTATACGCTTTCTTTTAACTTAATAAAATAGATATACAGCTATTTTCAAGGTGTGATTGTGAAACTATAACTTTAACTATATATTTTCTTATTAGTATGGACTCTCGAAATACATGTCTGTGACAAGTTTACAAGTTGTGTATCGGACGGCTGCCAAAGTGGCGTTTTTGGTCTATAATGACAGATCTAGACATTTTCCTACTTTGGGTATCTAAGTGACACACGGACCAATTTTACAACGCAATTGTGATTGATTTGTATTTACACCTAACCAATGCATGAAAATGGGCGGACATTTAAACGTTTCTGTATGAAGGTGAGTTCCGAATGCGGCAGGGTGGCGAAGAAAGAAACGTGGGACACTATCGAGAATTCTGCCTTTTCATTGGTAATAACAACACGAGCGAGAGGTCATGAAAACTGTATCCCGAGATGGTTTGCGCAGTATAGATTAATGAATTAAAATGTACGGTTGGGCTAGGAACTGTGGTTGCAATTACGCAAGGTGGCAAGCGAATTTTTTTTTGGTAAATCACCCCTCAACAAAAACTCTATTTTGTCCCCAAAATATGGAATTACTTAAATCTACCAAGAACATTGATTATAGTTTTATTTAATATATATTAATGTAGCTTTATGCCGATCAAAAGATATTCCATTTTTTTACATTAAGTTATTAATTACGTTTATTTACAGTTATAGTTTTTATGTTTAGCATGTTGCTGTTCACAATTGGTTCCTGAAGGTCCGCTTCGGTCGAGTGACCTGATCCTTCATGTAGGCTTGCGTCCATTGCTCAGCGTGGATGTAAACATTCAACTTTAGTTCCTTCGAGCGATCATCAACATACATATCCACTCTGGTTCCTGAGGGTTGTCATCAACTCAATGGGGTTCCAAGAGCTGTCGTCTTTATATGATCTTTTAAGGTTAAGTAGACATTATTCTGATCAACATGCACATCACATAAAGCTACTGGGAAACTTGTCTTCATTCTAACATCCCATTAAAAATGAGTAAAGATTCCGCTTTAGCAGCACTTTACCTCTGAACTGGTCTGGTGGAAAGCATCCATTTAAGAACATCAATTCTGGAGACCTTCATACATGAGCTGAGTGGCGTCTTAAAAGGTACCTGCTGCATCTCATCTTCCCATGGCTTGTCAACTAGTAGTGCATCAATTGGAGTATGTACAGTCAATGTATTTTCTGGGAATGATATTCGATGTCAATTCCTTGGTCTTGACCATAAGGAGATCCAACTTGGGGGTTCCGCTATTTGGTTTTCCAGTCCACTCACGCCAGCGGGTTCATCATGTTTAGTGGTTTTAGATCCTGAGTAGTATCCGTCATACCTCTTCCAATAGATTATCTCAATAGTAGTTTCCCTTTTGTAAAGTAGTCTTGTACACAGTACAACTATCGGTTTCCTCTTTCACTCTGGGAGAGGCCCAAGGATGTCAACAGCCATTCTTTCCATGGTTGCCCCACATACTTATGTTTGCATTGGTTTCTCTCTTTCCTTAGCAGTTTCTGTTTTCTGGACACACTGGGAACAGCGAATATCACATTCTCTTATTTAAGTCTCCATGCCCTCCCACAATAACAGCGTTCCCGACCTTGAAGCAAGGTTTTCTTGACACCTAAGTATTCCCCACTCTGCTTATAAGTAATTCACGTAAGGCGCCTTTACGTAAACTCTCGGGCAACACTAGCAAAATTCGATGGCCATCCTTTAACTTTTGACACGTCCATTTTCTGTATAGTATGCCCATGCCTTCCCCTATACCTAGCGGCTGTGATCCCAGAATGTCCAGTAACTCATATCTCAGACCAGCTGAAATAGGCAATTGCCTTCTCTGTTTCTCATTGTTTTAGAGAGAGCGCCCTCATAATCCATGATTTGAAGCATCAGTATCTTGGATGAATTCGTCCTGGGGCTTTGGATAAGAAAGTATTGGGGCAGAAACTAAAACCTGCTTGAAGGTTCGAAAGGCTTCTTCAGTGGCGGCGTTAAATAACGCCGCGGCTGCATTACTTCTTGTGTAGTAAGGAATTGAAAGTGTCTTCTGCTATTCCATCTGACGGTAACCTCGATCTATTGTTAGTTTCCTTTGATCAACGTCTCGCTCATAGTAGTACCGTCATGGTTTGGTTAACTACCATCTGACTGCCACAGCAAGCATTCTAGTTTTGTCTCGTATGGGAATTACTTCGCGTTAGATGTTTCTCAGCTTCATGAAATGCCGCAAGTTTCAACAAGAAGCTGTTCTTATCAATAATCCAATGTCTACGGTCATGATTGTTGGATCTGCCAGCCAGTATTCAGCCTCAAGGAGGGCATCAACTAAGTGGTTATCGCTAGCTCTCTTTTAGAAGTCTGTGTTCCCCTATTGGGATGCAAGTTTGGACAGTTCTTATTCATGAGCCAGTCTGGGAGAGGTCGCTGGTGGTTTACGTAGTGGTTGCCGAAGAAGTGCCCAGGACATCTCAGTCTGGTTTTGTAGTCCAAATCTTTGGTTCATCTTAGCCATAATGGATGGGTAGGGGTGGGCATATGAATTCAGATCTCCAAGTGCACTCTCAAACTACTAAGTACATAACCATTTGTCTTTCATTCAAATTTGGCGCATCTTACCAATCATAGCAACCCATCAGGTAGTCATCCAGGGGGACGTCCATCAAAGGTGGTGGTTTAACCTGTGGTTCGCATCCAACTTCAGTGTTTGTGTTCCTATCATCCGGGTTACCATAGGACAGATGTCTCTTTGCTCTCAGGTAAATAGAGGTCAGTGTCTGGTTTCAGGTTATTTTTAAGGCACTCAAGAAATCTTGCAGCGTCTTCCAGGTATAGGTTTGAGGTGAGCTCCTTGGTTCCGGATTGACGGGTTATCTGTGTTATTGTTTGCTCTGGAATCACACAGAAAACAATAATAAAATTAAAAAAAAAAAAAAAAAAAAAAAAAAAAAATTACTTATTTTATGCAAAAGCTGGTAAAATATACGGTACATAAACATTAGGTGAAAGTTGGTAACTACATATTTGATATGCATTATAATTATTTTACTATTTTATGTAAAATGTACACATCGTTGTGTAAAAAGAACAAACAAAAAGACATAAATAAGATGTAAACAAACTCAGTTACATATTTGGTTTGTAAAAACATATGTACAATGCTCGGTAAAAGTCATAGCGACCGGTTAAAAAATTATGTGAAGTCATGCCACGACACGAGCGAGCTCGGCACAATTGAAAATTGAGGATCTTGGAGAGTGGCGTAGCCTCATGGCAGTCGTGGGGATTGGGGACTATATGAACGATTGTTCTTCTGTATCGAGTGCGTTTGTGTACAATATAATCATGATTTTAGGAAAGGGAATTGAGCTGCTTATAATTCTCAGGATGAGGGGTCATGACGAAAAGTTAAGCTTATCTCAGTCAAGTTGAAAACACAGGGTCAGTACGTGTATAAATAAAGTACGTGCGGATTATAGTAAGCCCATTTGAATAAGGAAGTGGGCTCATACGATACCAACAGTGTTTACCAATGTAGTATTATACAGGCATACGCTGTCATTTGAAATAACTCGCCTCTCACCCCCGGGGAAGGTGCCCAAATTGTCAGTCACTTATATACTGTGTTGTTTTTTGAGCCTGAACGTAAACTTGTTGAATTCTTGTCATATTATGAAGGTCGGTGTGACGATTTTGTGTGAATTATTTTCCCTAATTTAAATCTATTATTATGTAACATTTGACATAATATGTGGTCACATGTTGACATAATTACATGTAAAGCCAATGATTACATAATTGTTTCAAATATTTAACATAATTTATATGTAAAAGATTACATAATTGAGTCCAAATATTTACATAAAAAACAAGTGGAAGATTACATAATCTGACAAGAATGAGGCATAAATGTACATGGTAGTGTTAAGTTTTACATAATGATTTTTTTGGTAAATGTTACACAAACTGATAATACATATATTTTATGTGCACTTTTAAATAATTAATGGTGTACATTTTTACATTTAAGTTTTACATAATGGTTACATAAAAATTATGGGGTTCGTTTTTACATAGTAAACATGCGAACTTGAAACAGGGCTGTGTAAATTATTTCTCTGTCGTGATCTCTTGAACCTTCTAGATGTCAGAGTTCTTCCATGTCGTTGTCCTCTTCTCGGGTAGCCATAGCATCTGGGGAGCCTTCGGTCGAACTGATCCATCATTAGAACATCAAGTGTTCTCTCCAGGGCTGAAGATCTCATCCATTCGGTTAGTTGATTCTATAGTTCCTCGAACTGTCCTTCCTGATCTTAGGGTGAGTGTGTTGTCTATTCCTGCTGAAAGAGCTTGCATTTCGCCTGTAGGTAAAGTTCGTTTAAGAAAAAACCAGGTAAGTCATCCCACCGCTGCACCAATTGCAACGAGAGGCGGGTCCTGGCTTATTTTGGTCCTTCTGGAGATCCAACATCGTAGTAGAAAGTCGTCATCATCAAGTGCCAGATACCCACGTATCCCTGGTAGATATAAACTTCAGGAGGTGCAGGTGGTAGATCATGTGAGGAAGATGTGGTAGCGTGCTTCCTCACTTCTTCGACAGTACTTTCACCTTGATCTTTGTGATATTTGAGTTATCACCCGAGTCAATCAGACCAAAAGATGAGAGTCAAAGCAAGTCATTTGAAGCTATGAGTAAAATATTTATTATTCTTTTATCTCTTTTCTTGTTACTAACACATTTTACTGGATTTACAATTTGAGAGTGCTTCGGACATGAGCATTTTTAAGGAAATTCTTAAAATGTGAGTAAATTCAGATATAAGATCTTTAAAAGTGTTTCTGGGATTTCTAAAGTGAGTCAATGAACTGATTAACGTGAGCAAGAAAAGGGATTTTATTCACCTGAGGCAGCGTGGGCTGTAGACACAGCAGCATACACCTACAGGCTATAGCCCGAGAGGGCTGACCCTCTCCGGGTGAGATCTACTCAACAACTCCCAAACAATGGCAATTTCTCACCTTTTATACCCGATTTGTTATGATTCGAACTTGCGTGTTCCATAAATATGCGTACTTATTTGAGCGTAACTAACGCACGATCATTCATTGGCTAAAAGTTCGGGTCGTAACCATTTAGTGCATAGGTAGGAAATTAGCCAGCCAAAGTGTTTCTACTCAAGACAAAATGTCCATAAATTTAGGGGCATGGCCAGACATTTATTTTACCAATATTCTTACATCTTATATACGATTCTTATCATAACTTATAAACTAGATTATACAGCTATTTTCAAGTTTGATTTGTTGAATTATGGATCTAGAAATACATCGTCTGTGACAAGTTTACAAGTTGTGTATCGGACGGCTGCCAAAGTGCTGTTTTCGGTCTAATAATGACAATGTCTAGACATATTTCATACTTTTGGGTTCTAAAAGTGACACACTGGACCATTTTACAACAAATTCTGTGTTGATTTGCTTACAAATGACAAGGACATGAAAGGTCGACATTTAGAGTTTCTGTGGGAAGGTGAGTTCTGAATTCGGCAGGGTTGCGAAGAAGAAATGTGGACACTATCGGGAATTCCTGCCTTTTTACTCGTGTAATAACAACACTAGGAGGTCATGAAAACATGCTCCAAATTTATCCCGAGATGTTTTGAGAGTATGATAAATGGAATTAAGAATGGAGGTTGGGTAGGAACTGTGGTGCAATTATCGCAAGGTGGCAAGCCGACATTCGTTACAAATTAACTAAAACATAAATTGAAACACCATACAGCCATAGAGTTCACCCGCTCCTGATATAAATAGCGCGGTTAGTTCAAGGGATTGTCAAGGCCCACGCTTTATCATGAAAGCAATATTAGCACTGTTCCTAGATAAGAGCGAAAGCGTTAGATCGGAAAACTCGCGCAAATTTGCGATGCCCCAAAGCATGTTTGTTCTATGACGCAGAATGTGACGCGATGCTATTATGCCCGCCCCCCCTGTTAAACCACCTCATGAATTATTCAGGTTGTACCAAAAAAGTCAACACTGAATGCATGAGATGAGCGCGTCAAGCAAAACTGACGCTGCGTTCAGTCTGTGTTACAAGCCACGCGGGTTACGCTACCCTGGATTGCAGCGTTGCCACATGGGCAATCGAATGTGCGATATAAATTGGGTTGTTTTTGTATTAAGAATTAGGTTATTTATAGCCAGTTATTTTAGGTTGGTTTGATCGTTACAATGTGTTGTTAAAAACCTCGATACATAATCTGATATTCCCTTCATAAACCTAAAGTATAATTTCATGGAAGTCTATAGGTGCTTTTCCGACTCTTTCCACTGGAAAGTATAGGCCTAGGTTTGCGTTTGCCTTTTAATTTTATCCTGGCTATGCCAAAATCGTGTAAAAATCAGTCGTTTTTAGCAGAATATCATCGGTAGGATTATAGCCAAACCGTTGGTATACATTTTAACCTACCTCTATCGTTTCAAAAAGTGACCCTGTATATCTTTGGCCCGGGAAGCCGGATCTCTTTCAAAGCTCATAAAATGTTTCCCCAAAGAAGGTTTAAGTGGATTTTGGATAATGTTGCTGTTCCGGTGACAAAAAAATTCAGATCTTTGCCATTTTTTCCCTGATAAAAAAAAAAACGACATAACGCTATAATGGGGCATAAAAAAAAATAAATAAAAAAATAAAATAAAAGTATACTGTTGCCTCTTGGTCAATACCAGTATCTATATACTACAATTCAGTATTATCCTGAAGTTAAAATAATAATAGTGTCAGTCCAGGTCGCTTTATAGTGTCAAACAATTTATCGCATGAAAGACAAAGCAGCATATGAGGTTCTGAGGCATTTTTTTACCAAACGAGGACTTTAAATACACATTATTGATTGCATGCAAAAGATAAAAATTGTCCTTCTGAAATTTAAAGGATAAGACTCTGAGAAATTCTCATGAGTTATTTTTTCCAATAAAAAATTGGATAAAGAAAGAAAGAAAACAGCGTCTTAGCTGAGTCTTCAAAGAATACATATCCAATCGATAAAAAAAATATATGGTTAGATGGGTGCTTTAAGAAAGTATGGACAAACAGTTTGATCAGTTTAATCCGAAACAGTGTTTAGAATTTGAAATAAGAAACTATTAAATATAATCTAAAAATGTTCTGTCCATACTTTCTAACATCCTCGTTTAGAGTTAGTGTCTGTAAGGAGTAAAAATGACTCAAATATACGATTTTGTCATATTAGGTTGCGTTTGATCTTATCACGTAGGTATGTAAAAAGGATGGCTCTATTTACGTTTATAGAATGGCCCGTGAGAATGGCCTTCAACCCAACCCACTTCTGTAAACGTTTCGCACCGATAATTTCAATCCGTTTTGATGTGAGAGCTTAAAACGTTGATTTGTTAATGTATAGCTTTACTCTGGAAATGGTCGACCGTCAGCAGATTTAATCCACAACGTCCAACCTAATAAATCGTAAAATTTCGCAGGGTAGATGAGAATAAAATAGTAGCTTTCTTTAGGTACCAAACTTTTGGCCACTTAAGGTAAAATCTGTGGTTTGGGGGACGAGGCTATAAGCGACGAGGCCCTTTTTAAGAATAACTAACAATCAAAGTAGGCATTTAAATTTGGTGACTTTTTATCTTCGATTTTTAGATTAGGACAATATTGAATTGTGCTGCAACGGGGCTCTTAAACTCTAGAGATGGGGATAAGGGCCGCACATACCCGTACGATACTTCCCTGTGTCAGTTTCCTCCATCACCCTGGGGCTCAACCATCCCCGGGCACCCATCCCACGTTCAACAAATGTCTTTATAAAGTTAGGTTTTAAAATTAACAAATTGTTTAAATAACAAATATAAAAATGATATGAATGATTTTGGTTATATAAAACTACGGACTATTATTAAAACCAAAAAAGCTGTATTCGTCGGGAATAAACTCCATATTTAATATCAGCTGTATTGCACTGACAACACGTTGTTTGTTTCCCGACCCACACCTACATTTTACCGCTTTCTTGAAACGTTGTTTTAGAGTGCATTTTGTTGCGTAGGGCGACTTGCTTAATCCAGCTAAGCACCGGCGAGTTCGAACAAAACAAAATTTTATTAAAACAAAATTATCTGGCATCAAATGCGCGGAGAGTCTCCCTTCTAGCGCCGTCGGGCGCTATAAGGATTATGTGCACTTTTTTTGTCAGGCTGCCCCCATGTTTTTCAAAAATTTGGAGATTTTTACACGGTTTGATTGGTAACTGGCTAGTAAACTAAACGGTGAATGGTTAAGCTCGAAGTCCTGTGTCAAAAACGAAAGGAATTTTGACTAGAATATTATCGGGATCCCCGATAATAATTCACGGCTGCTGGAAAACGGCCTTCCAATGTGAACATAGCAAGGGAAATAGCGCCATGTACGTGTCTCACGCTCCATCCATGAGTGTTTTATAGTTGGGCAAGTCAAGTTAGAGGTGATTTTCTCGGTGGCACTATTTAATTCATGGACGGACATAAAAGTAGCATTTCCAGCTCTGCCGTTAGTCCAATCTGGGATCCCAATTCAATTACAAATCGCTTATGTTGTGAAAATACGCATTTTGTTAGCATTCTCGTTTCGCAGGTATCGTTTCCTAGACAACTACCAACGTAAATGTGCAAAAATATCAAAATCCCAGTTTGAAAATTGGGGGCGTTCGTCAAAAAATGTTCCAATATTGCTTTAAATGAGGCCAGTATGTCACCAGAAGGCTCTTATAATCAAACAAAGTCTTGGTATTCGTTGCACAAGATAGCATAAAGCATATAGGTAGTTGGGTACTTTTCATAAAGGGCTGCCGCATTTAGCCTCGATTTAACTAAGAAGGTCAAAAGGTCTATCTTGGCATCACTACAGGATACATTAACATACAGGCTACATAACAAGGGCAGACTATGCAACATCTTTCTATTTCTTCATTTGAGTCATGATCATTAAATACAGGAATACTCTAAATTGCTTGTTCCAGATAGCACGTCCCTGAAATTTCTCATTTATCATTTTTTTCTAAATACACTATTGCATTGCCCCCGTGTGTGACCACTGATTATCTGTTGTGACCTTTGACCTCAGATTTGTTTCTGTGCTAGCGTCAGCGGCCCATTTTGACCAATTTTGTGGTCATAGGGAGTTTCTACACAATTAACCTTAGATAACCATGATAACGAAACGCACAGAAGGAGGAGAGATCTCATGTTTTTAGGAGGGGCTAGTAAGAAGTGTATTCCGGGCGGGATTTTGGATAAAATAAAACACCTTGCGAAAATGATTAAGTAGTGTATAACATAACTCAAAAACAATAGATAGATAACTTTAGGATTTAGACGATGGGTTAAAGACGGCCTCCTTCTCTCCTTATCGGAGATGTATTCCCACATGTGCACAATTATAGTCAGCGCAGAGGTCACTGACTATCAGAGCACATTGACAATTCATAAACAAACAGAGTCTATTGGGTCCCACATTACCTACACAACAAATGTCACAAGCAAAAATTCCCCTGTCGCAGGGCAAAAGAATCCAAAAAGGACTATAACCAGAATCTCAAGTTGTGTTTTATTATTTTTCTATTCACTATTTTTTTTCAGAGGGCACTCTGCACATTTGTTCCCCAAACCTGGCGACACCATGCACTGGTGAGCACGATAGTGGTGCGCGCAGCCGTGGACGGTTGATCGCGAGCGTCTTGTGGATACATTGCTTAGTTGGTCGACGCTGCTAAGAGAAGAAAAAAATACAAAACAGTCCAGAGACAATCACTTTTGCAGAGAACATGATATCTTTGCCAGTCTGCGGAAAAATACCAATAGTCCTTAATTGACAACAGCTCGTTGATCCCGGCTTTCTGATTTCTATCAGTAGGCCTACCATGCGGCGTAAGCTCAGAGCATCGGCAGTTTTGACTGCGATTGCATTAGCGTGCATTATCTGCGGTGAAGCACTGCCTTGGAAGACGCCGATTAACCGCTTGAAGCGAAGTGACACTCATCGTGAGCTCCGAAAGACTCATAGCCACAACAACCCTGAAGCTTTTGAAGGTGAAGTTGATTTATTAAATCGTATATAGCAAAAAAAATGTTTCCAGGTAGTATTATGTAAACAACTTGTACGCCCCCCCCCCCCCCATGGACCCATCCGCCGGGATTACGAAAGTGCAGGAGGAGTACAAACGGTAACCACTCTCTAAAAGTTATGGCAATGGTTTGCTTAATAGAACGGGATTTAGAACCACCCTAAAATCGATCCACTCACCTTTTAGAAAACCCTCCTCTATCCGATGACTGCTTTGGAACACTTTTTTAAAAAAAATATTCCTATTAATGTCTGGAATCAACCTGAGATGCTGTGCCGATTGCAATGAGCATTTGCAACGAGCGTAGTACGCAAAAGTACGCTTGACCTCTACTGAATTGGCCAATCGCGCTGACGTATTTCGTTACTAAATATAAAGTCAAAGTATTTTATTGACATTCACCAAACATGTAGGTATAGTCAAATACAATTCATAAAAAAGTGTCACTTCGCCTCTGTGGCTCATAAGGGCGCCTTGTTAACGCGCATCACTGGGCTACAAGTGGCCCTATAATAATATATTTCCTATATTTTTACCCTCTCCCTATAAATCCCTATTAACTTCCAAAAATCCCAATATTTTTTTCTCCACAGAAATTAAAAGATTGATATTAAAATATTGCCCAACGGAAAAGCGTATAAATCATGCAGTTTACAATTCTTAAAGTTTAAAAGATATGGAAATTTACGTAATTCCATTAGTTCCCGTGTTCTTCTTCGGTCACTTTCAGTAACACTACAGAAGTGTGACGTTTGGGTCAAGGTTAATTTCTATTCATGATATTTTTCCACAGGTTTAAGAGAGTACGTGGCAAATCTCTGTCCCAGCATTGTTATTCCCGAACCGGACAATGATGCCTTACAGCTATTCTGCTGTTTGACCGGAGGTGTCCTGCCTGCACCACGCTGGCAACCGAGCGATCGACCCACCGTTCACCAAGTTTGTGTCGCACAAGGGAGACACGGAAGCGAATACCCTTATCCGATAACCTTGTCATTACTTCAGCGACGAGCAGTGATGGGAATGGACTGCAGTCAGTGGTGCGTGTTGTATCTTCAGTCGCCAAGGCCTATCCATTTATCTTCCTCGAGTCAGTGACGTCAACGCGTTCAGACAGATGTTTTGCGTGTGCATTTTCGCACCGCCTTTATACGCACGCGTGCGTATCCCAGCGCTTAAAATTAACGCGAGCTATTTAATGCTGCGATCACTGCATGACACACTGACGTCAGGACTCGAGGAAGGTTTAAAAGGGCTATTCTTCGGGAAGGTCAAACACGTGGGACCAAACTTTATTTCTGTACCCCGTGACAAAAACAATATTAGCAAAAGTGGAAACACATTTTTGGTTAGGTTTTGTCCGAATTTAACCAAAAATAATGTTTCCACTTGCTAGATTGGTTGTTTGCATGAGGGCAAAATAAAGTTCGGTCACGTGTGACTTCCCGATGAATGACCTTAAAGCACTCTAGACTCTGTCATCTATAACGTCACTGGGCTCAAGGAAGGCGATTGCCTTCCATTGCACATTGCAGGGACTGCGTGCTTTCAAAACTCGTGCAAAACCCAAGTTCTACGGTCCGTTCATACTTTATCGCATTTGCGTTGCGTTGAGTTGCGAGTTTGCGGTGCCGATATATCACTTCATGCCACAACAGCACAATGCACTACAAATCTAGTCGAAATGAATTTAAAGTCTGACTCAGAGATTTCGAAATATTATTTTTTGGGTAATAATGAAAAATAGTCAACCAGAACTAAAGAGAGTTAACCTAAAATGCACAATCCGAAATTTGAGATGAATCGGATTGTTTTGTGTTGATGCAGTAAACTTTTGTGTAGTATTACGCCCATAGGATATGTGCATAACAAAAATTCCGGATGGAATTTTAACAAAAATTGTGAGGTTCTATATGAAGGAATTCGATTTTAACTTAAAAATTAAAAAAAAAAAAAAAAAAAAAAAAAAAAAAAAATGTACATGCAAAAAACACGATTTTTTGTGGAAAATGGAGGGCGCCCTCCTCAGGAAATCTCTGAGTCGGCCTTTACTTCCGTTTAATTGGGCGGTATCTCTGTCTTTTTGGTCCACATTGACCCTGACAAAAGAATTTTTTTTCTCAGGTAAAAAAATAGAAGGTTAATTTGTTGGTTGGTCGTGTTAGTCCACTTTGAGTTTCGTCATGACAGAACTCACGGTATAATATCAGTATTTCTTCCATTTTCATTAAAAATATTTATTTTTCCACAGCTCTCAATTACCTCCGCTTCCTCCTGGTATGGATTAAACATCTAATCATCACTTTCCTTAAACCGATAGACTGATAAAATAAAACAGCGTAGAACTTGCAAATTATTTTATGCCGACATCTACCATGATTATGTATAATAGAAGTACGAGGAAAAATTTCTGACGATCTAAAACAGAATCGGGGAGACAACTACAACGGTTTTAACATTTCAAGTGATTGCCGACCTTTTTATATTTGAGAACAGAGACGAATTCTTCACCAGAGAGAATGGGATTCTTGTCACTTCTAACCTTTTCTGTGAATACAATGTTATCGTTACGCATGACACCCACGTTTTGCAAGGGGCGACTTCACAACTCAAACGCCGGTTGACCATCGGTTCACGGTAGTTAAACCATGTGTCATTCTTTAGAAAAAATAGAGACCGGTTCCGAACTGGAACGAACTGGGCCTAACCGGTTGGATGGCAACCAGTGGTTGAGTTATGAAGCCGCCCCTAACAAAATCCAACCATGGTTTAACTCCTTAAAATGACAGTGGCTATAAGCACACATTACAATCAACTGAACCGAAAATGTTCGAATACCTGTGTCAACAATGAAAATTTGAAGCTTTTTAGCATGTCGAGGGAGTCGAAAATGCATAGACCAAAACCATTCAGGATAAAAGCATACTTAACTCGTCAAGTGTGTGGACATATCTGTCAAACTAAATTTTTCTAAGTCACTGGATTAACACTATACATCCAGGGACAGTTGTCATTGTTCGAATTTGTTCCATCCTAGCATGCCATCTGGAGAGATTGGAGGCTCGGGATTGGAGGTTGGCGTTCGCCTTTGTGCGAGCAAAAGCGTGCCATGCCATCTCCTAAAAGGTTCATATTCTCTAACCTTTCTTTCCCTCTCTCTTGCCACTCTTTATTGCTTTCCCCTTTTTATTGCCTTTCCCTCTCCTTTTGCCCCATGTGTCTCCTTTCTCTTTCCTTTCTTCCCTCTTTGTCCTCGCCCATTTTGGTGGGTTCACACTTTACCATATCACCAGGCGTTTGTCGACACTATCCTATCGAACATGCTTTGGGCTTTGCATAAAGAGCATTGTACGACAGACTAGCGTCTGCCGATATGGGCTCACCATTTATCTTTCTTTATATTCACTTCTCTTTTTTATTGCACCCTTCTCTCATCTCTTCTCTCTGTTCTCTCTTCTCTTCCTAAACTATTCGTCTGTATTTCCTGGGTCTCTCTTGACTTTATTTCCTAACCTCTCTTTTCTCCTCTTGTTTTTCCATTTTCCTCTCCCTACCTTGCTTGTACCTTTCTCAAACTGTCCGCTCTTCCCACCTTACTCCCACTTTTCCTTTCCTTGTCTATTTCTCTTCTTTCCTCCCTCCTCCTCTGTCCTTCGCTTCCTTCTCCTTTGTTTGCTTCTTTTCTTTTACCACACCCCTTTCTTGCATTCCACTCTCTTCATCTGCTTTATCGACCTGCAATTTAACCACTTTCTCTACCTTCTTCTATCGCTTAATGTCAGCAACATCATCTTTGTTGAATATACTCAAATAAAATAATATTACATGCATTCAATAATTTAACCTTGTAACTCATTGTTGCAATTGTTTTTTTTCTTTAAATCCTGTTCAATCTGAAAACAACTCGTTATGACACTTACTCCTGCTGAACAGTGTTTAAAGGAACTCTTTATAGTCCACTGGACCTCATGGTCCGGCTTGTACAGTGGTACTCCATACAACACTACAGTCGAGTGCCGTCGAAATACTTCTGTGGAATTTAACCCTGCATCGAGCGTGACATGCTTTTAAGTGATATTGCTAAACTCTGTTTGCAGATATGTTCATGACAACAGCGAAGTTTGAGAGTGGCTCAGATCAGACAAGGTTCCGCTCCCTTTTATGCAACGACAGTTTGCCCTGGCCATCACGGACAGTGGGGCGCAGAACTTCTTTTTTATGGGGAAAGTGGGGGAACAATTTTTGAGGAAAAAGTGAAATTCTGGAGGGGGGATATAAAAAATATGGAGATTTTTCAACCATTTGCTTTTTCGCTTTCGCATGGGGGCTGTGGGAGAATAAAAAAAAATTAGGAGAAAAAGGCCCCATCTTCCCCCTTGGCACTACCACTGATCACAAAGTATTTTGACAGCGAATATCAATTGCACTTCATTCCGGTTTGTCTCCGGAAGCCGGTGTCACAATTAACATCATCCTGTGATGTAGTGTTCTACCTATTGTTTTCTCCATTATGGTTACGCTTTGTTGCTGGCACTTGTTTTTCTTTTTCGGGGCGATGCTGTTATCTTCGCATCAATTTTTCCGCCCTATTTATACTATATGCAGGGAAATCAACTGCTCGAAGCACACGACTGAACTCCACACACATATTTGTTGATATCCACCATTGTAGCAACAGCATCACGTGATATAAGCCCTCACCTGAATGATTAAGCTCAAATCCATTACCTTTAGAGGAAACCGAATATTTTATAATAACACCATCTGATGGTTTTATGTCGTAGACAGTGGATACGTGCTAAACACAAGATATGCATGCCAGAGTTGATTCCCTCGGCACTCACCGTTTGACCATTAGGTACCTTTCTGTACTTTATTATCAATCAGTACGATTCTGTGATATTCATGTACAACATTCAGAGGTGGGACAGAGGAGTCGTCCTATTTTCCTAAAATCTACTAAAATTGGAACCGCAGGCAAGGGCCAAATTGTAATGTAGCATTCGATGAAACTCCAAGGAAACGTATTTTCCTTAGAAGATTTAGGGTACAAGAACCCCCTCTCTACGATAAACTTGGCCATGATGCAGTGTCTACCTTTATCATTAACACTTTGATCTCAGAAATTGAAAAAAAGTTTTAACAAACCAAAACCCAAACAAAAACATTGTTTTTTATTTAATTCCGAAAGATGCATACAGATAAACAAATTCCAATCAAATTAACTTTCATTGGTTTTCTCAGAGTGTGTATGTCATGAACATTTATTAATCCCTCCCCGGAGACAGCCAGCGCATACAAGTGTCGAAAAAACCCCATGTGCACTTGGTCCCCGGATTCCGAACAGGCGACCTCTGTATTACTAGCACGGCGCGCGAACCAACTGAGCTATCAAGTCCTGGGTTGGTAGAAGGAGCGACAGATATCACCTATATGTGTTAGGTCGAAAGTTGTCCATCGCTTTCCTAGTGATGCATCAGTAACGTTAATTTACATATACAATTTATTTTTTTGTTTTAAATTAACTACTTAGTTATCCAGGGGTCCCCCGTTCGCGAACTCAGTCATAAATCTACAATGCATACTTTGTCATGACTGAGTGGGAACAATTTGTCCAAAGCACTGTGTAACTGTATGAAAAGGTCTGTTATGTAGGACATACGCATGAGTGGTATACACGTAAGTTCGCACGAGTTTGGGGATCGGTGGCCCCCCACTCCATGTGGACAAGGAGGGAACATGTTGGTATGTCACTGTTTATGTTGTAAGGAACCAAATCAAGATCTGTAAACATACATCGGTCCCCTCTGACGCTTTTTTGTCGCCTGCGTCGCGGTGTTTGTGGAATGTGTGCCCACAGTGCCGTTGACCTTGATATGTGGACCTTTGGCCTCATGAACAAATGAGGGTTTGCATGTAAACTCCCATAAAACCAATTTGGTTCCAATTGAACTTCACATTGCAATGGAGTGTCAATTTTACATTTTTCAGCCTATTTTACAACTGACCTAATGACCTTTGACCTTGGTATGTGACCTTTGACCTCATAGTAAAGGGGGATGGCCCATAGATATTAATAACAGAGATGTCGTACGCCCGCGTTTGAAGAATAGGCGGCCCACCGTAACCGTGTTTTGAAAATTATAAATATCATTACGTTAACCCCCCCCCCCCCCCTTCCCCCCCCTTAATTTTTTTACCCCCCCCCCCCCCCACACCCCCCCCCCCCCCCCCCCCCCCCCCCCTCCATTCGAACTCTCATGCGTACGTCTGCGCCGTAACCTGTTGGCCTGGAAACGGTACATCGCTCTATGCAAATGCGTGAATATATGATAAATTGGGTACCCCAACGCTTGTAAACAGGGAATAATGAATAAATTGGTACACCACTCTATGGAAATAATACGCACTGCGGGAAAAGAAGGTTACGGCTTTTGAGCTAGCGTTGGCCATCTAGTGGTTTGCCCTGTGACCCAAGTTTTGGTTTAAATCCATCAGTATGTGGATATTACAAGCAAATGTTAACCCTTTTTTCACAACAGATAACAACAACAGCCATCAACAACGAACAGACAACAGTGGTCAAAGTGACCCCTATGTGTATTCCTGCCTAGGGCAGACGACACAAAAAGTGCTGGTAGTCTTCAAGAAGCCACAACTTCAACAGATACCGCGAGTACTGAGAGACCAAGAGCTCACAAAAGAGCTATGGGTCTGAAAATGTTTGTTCATTGTTCAGAGTTTTCCAACATTAAGTTCTAACTTTGGTGTCACCCTGTGTATCATTCTGTGTGTCACCTTGCTTCAGGCTGGTAGGGGTCAGCGATCTTTCTGAATACAGCTGGGAATTTTTTGTTGCCGTTCGTTCCCGTTTGGGTCACCTTTTTGGCCTTCTTCTACTCTCATAATAGTTGATCCACAACAGAAATCTGCGGCGCTATAAAATACATCGGCAAAAAATGAATTTAACTGCATATTAAACACACAGACATGCATTTCAAGTTTTTGCAGCAGGTGAGAAGAAAAACATGTTTGTTTTTTTTTTCCACTTGCACAAACACCTTTTTTGCCAGTTTTTGCTGGCAAAAGTGGCAAAAAATGAACAGAAACCTTGCCCCCCACAACCCCCCAGACAAATGAACTGAACTTTGTACAGTGTCTTTGGGGAGGACCCGAATTAGCCCCCTCTCTACTCGGAAAATTGCCTCAGCACCCTTCTGCCTCCCCCATTGACAAAGGTCTGTTACGCCACTGGAAGTTTGCAAATTTATATTGGTGCAAATATGAAATTTAGGCCTATTATATTGAAATATAAGCAATCAAAGATACTGGGGTTTCACTTTTAAGACATTCCTGAAATCAAATACAAGGCGAAATCAGCGGTGGCCTATATGAAATCTCTACATTATACACATGCCATTGATATCTGTCGTGCACCTTTAATAACTTCTTCACAAAATTTCCTACAGATTGTCCCAATCGCGCATGATTCCCGACTCCCAAGGGAGTCCCGCAAAATGTTCCCCTCAAGAATAGATCAAATAGAAGAACTTCCAGTCTACCAACTCATCTTCACTCAACGCAAGAAAAGAGATGTTCACTACAATGCCTTCACCATCCACTCGTGAACCTCCTTAACATTGTTATCGGTATACTAGACCACTAGTCCCGGCAATGAGAACAAGCTGTTTGTCATATGTTTATATATAATATATCCTCCACTTTTTCACACAACACACAATATTACATTTGGAGTCTAGATGTCAGCGTGAGGTGCGTACTTTAAAATCGGAAATTCGGATGTGGCCTTCTTTGTTCATGTAATGATCGTACAATAAAAGAATTCCATCACATATGGCATCTAAATCTCAGAATACGGTACTGGCTACTACCAATGAAGAAGACTGGCTTGTAGCCATACATATTATAATTTTAATATCTACCCGCATCATATTAAAGGACCATGGTCGAATCGGCTATACCCTTGTCCTCAGAACCCCTGATTTATCAGAAGTGGTCAAAACTTTTGGCATCTGCAGAAGCTAATATTTTTTCTCATTTAAATTACTCTGGAATCTTAGGGCTAAAAGGATGTTTGCCTGGATGTTATGAGCCCCATTTTGATTGGGGGGGACCAATACATGGAGTAAGTTTATATACAAATTACTTGATTTATTCACAAAGAACTGTTTTAATTTCCGTTACGGGGTAATTGGCTAGTAAATTATATCTGTGAATGGTAAAGCTCAAACTTCTCTGTGTTGCATAAGACGGAATTTTGTATTAGAAGTTTTTTGAAATCATATATAACCGATAATAATTCAACAAGCCACTGAAAACAACGTTTCCAATAGAAAATGCTGGGAAATAGCACCATATACATTTACCATTAGCTGTTCCGTGTTGGTTCAATCAATTCAAGTTTAGCATCATTTTTGTAACGATTGTGCTATTTCATAATGCACAGCCAAAATATAACGTTTCAAGGGCTGCCATTGAAATTGGATCAAGGATTTCCCCAGGTGATCTCTAAATCTATTACAAGAATCCCTTTTTTTATGCCCCATTACACTTTCTGAGCTTATTACTGTTCATATAGTTTTTACTATGTTTACTACTCACAAATTCAAATTTGGGGACACTCTTCAGAAAAGTGCTGTTATTTCTTTAAACAACAAGGAAAGCAAACAAACATACGAAAAAAAAATAATTTTTGACAAATGAAGGCGCCTTATATGCAAAACGTGCCAGTGTCCCTTTAAAAGGTGGCAAAGAGAGATTTCAATAACAGGTGTCCCCAAAAAATGTTTAACCATTTTGACTTTTGCACTGGTGTAAAGCGTTCTTCTACTAACTATCAAAAATATCTCATCTTAAAGGAATAAGCTAGAAATATTTCTTAGTCCAGAGATGCCACACCTGATTGAAAAAAAACCTGAAAATTGGCCGGGGGTCCAGGGGCCGCCTTAGCCCCCTGTCGTGGTGCAGGGGCAAGCCCCTGGGGGGGCCCAGGGGGCAGCGCCCCGAGCTCCTGGATTTTAACATTTTTAAATCCCTAGAAAGTCAATCTGGAGTACAAATTTTCTTTTGAAAAAATACCCCATGATAATTATTCAAACATAATGGTAATTTTTCATTGAAAATATGATCTGTTGACAATTTCATGTTCACTTTCAAATCAGATGTCATGATAATCAAGTCAAGACTGATCAACATGCCTGACATGGATGGCTGACTTAACAAGGTACATGCCTACCTAGCCTTGTCAGCTGATTGTTCTGTTAAGTCCTCCCAACAGCGGATTGAAAATCAGCTGGTAACTCTTTCAATGCCGCCCTCCCGGGTTCTTTATGTAAATACTGATTTGCGTGACCCATTGATCCTTTGATCGCTTTCTCCCCGATGATCCATTAATTCCCGAGCGTTTCTACACCATGATCGGTGATCATGGTGACGGTCCATCCATGTCATGCCATGTGCACCAGTCCAGCTTGGTCCAGGTTTCTCATGCACTATGATAAAAAATCGTCGTTGTCATTTTCTCTCTCCCACCCATGACCAGTTCCATTTATTCTTTATCTTTCATTCATCGCTTGTCAATCATCAGTCCGTTCAAAAATTAAAAATTTTACATTTTCCTACCGAAGTATACGGCAAAACCATGCATAACACTCATCGCGCGCTCGCTGTCAACTCCTTACACGGAGCGTGTAGGATGATCGCTTACGGTACCCGCCATAAGATTCCTTGTAGAATGGTACGGTGTGTTGATCGAGTTCGGAGGAAAACCAACGACACATGTAAATTTCGAATTGCCGGAGGGGAGCGTTATAGCACTAAATGCTCGTCGCTAAATCACACTTCAATTTAATTTTATTTTTGGCTTACAAGACGACAGGAGGAACGGGTTTTTGGAAATTGTTCTAACAAACACAAAAACGGAAAAAACCGGGGGGGGGGGGGGGGGGGGGGGGGGGGGGGGACAGTTTTTGGGTTGTTAAAAAACCCGGGATTTCGGGAAAAAAACGGAAACATGGCATCTCTGCATTTAGTGCAAAAACTGAATTTCTATTTCGAAGGAGGAAATATAAAATTCAGCATATGTTGATATTGAAATATAAGCAATAAAAATCACTTTTGTTTTCAATTTTAAGACATTTCTGTACCAAAATACAAGATAAGGAATCTTTGTGAGTGTCTAATTCATGAAATCACATATATGACACCTTCATGGGATGCCTACAAAAATCTCTCGTTGCACCTTTAATCTTCTATCTCTTGTGAAAATGCAATGACGATGATGGAGAACTTACCCCTTCTGCTACGATGAAGCATACTTGCTCTCAATGTTGGACTTAATGATGCGCCATTTGTGTTTGGTTTTCTTGAAGTGTGGTCAGGAAAAAAAGGAAGACAAGAAAACATCTTGGTCAGCTGACAAATGGAAGCAAAAATAACTTGTTAAACATGATTCTGTTACTCTAAATAAAGATGAATAGACACTGAATAAACAGTTGAAAGAGAAAAGATTGCTAATTTCATTGTTATTGTCATTTTGGGGACCGTTAGGCAGCCATCTTGAAAAACAATACATTTTTTAAAAGGGCGTGTTCCGATCGTCTTTGGGACCCTCCCTGCTTTACCCGGAAGTAGTATCGATTTTGATATCAGATAAAGGCCGTAGTATTTTTCTCATTGTTGTCCTGAAATTTTGAGCCCCCAATCCATTTCATTCCCACGAATAAACAAAAAAAACGACATTTTAGTGTTACCATCAATATTAGCACATTTTTTGAATAGGGCTTTGCAACATGCATTATTGCGTCTACCATCAAAAAAACAGCAAGTTTGTTTCCCACGGTACTTGATATGATGTATGTGCAACTTGCCAGGCTCTCATATCACGTAGAAACAACAAACTAAATGAAAGCACCTTAACTGGGTCTTCCTGAATTTTGCAATTTTTTTTTTTTTTTTATAATGGGTCGTACCCATAGTTTAATGCAATCCAAGGAGGGAACAGGTCTTCTGAACAATGACTTTCTACAAAATTGGTATCGAGGTACTTATTATATACTGGCTGCAATGTCTTTCCCAACCCAAACTTTGAGACCCCAAAACACCTGTCCGTAACAATTCAAGATTGTGCAAAGCAACTGAGGTAAAATCACGTTTTAAATAATCGTTCATAACATAGGTCCATCTTTATTCGTCAAAACTTCACTAGAGTTTCAATATTCCCTCTTACCGTACCCTATTGAGTCAATACAATTTCATGGTTTCACGTGTTAACAGGCATAGCTTTTAATCAATTCTTTTAAATACACCACCGCTATAGTGATTGGAATTCTTTACCACCAACCACCACCAAATCCCCGGCATCAGCAATAAAGCTGCATTCAACTTGCTGTTAAAAAAACCTCTTGCAGTAATGCCCTGAAACTTTGACCAGGCTGGCTATATACACGCGTAAGCTAATTTCCAATGTTTCAATCCGTTTTGCTGTCCTTGTATAATTTTATTGTTCACTATTGTTCTTGTCCCTTTAATGTTTAATCCTCGCCCACAGTCATTTTTAGTCTTCCGAGACCCCATTGCGAAATAGCTCGCACGTGTAGCCAGGCTTAATGGGCTATCCTGGTATTCAAAACTTTGATGTCTGTATGGGTGTGCGTGTGATTATATTCTTGTCTTCATTATTCTAGTACTATATGTATTGTATTTAATATGTTGGATGCCAAATAAATCTAAAACTAAACTAAACTAAGGATTAAAAAGTGTTCAAGAAGTGTTCGAACCACATGATCATGCTAAAAATTAAGCACTCGCACTTGGTGGGCTAAAAATGAATGGATCACATCACATGACCTTATTGAGGGAAATTTCCCAAAACTGGTGTGCATTGTTGGATGGACTCAAAACATCCTCTGATTTTTGAGCAAATGTGCATCACCCTGATCCTTAGGCCTATCTGTGCACCACTGCACCCCCCCCCCCGAATATCCCTGAAGTACGGTACCATCTCACCGTCTCCCTTCCTGAAGAAATTTGGTAGGTTACTTCATGGCATTGCATCTGAGACATGCAATGTTGGTGTACGTCATGGGTGGTTGATTTCTGCCGTAGAGCCACTATGCGATCCTGTACGTAGTCTGACACCTTGACTCTTATCTCCATACACAACACATTAGTGTTCAGGAAACATGGGGGATAACGTCCTGCAATGGTTAGAAAATTAATTTAAAAAAAAAAAACATTTTTCTTAATAAGCTCCCCTCTAAGTTATTAAAATTTATGGCACAAGTCAAAATAATGCATGTAAACATTGAGGGGTCAAGTAGAATTAGAATCTGCATGATGTCACCGTATATCCTATGACTTATACGCCTACAACAGCATCATTGATGAGCATGGCAGTTGAACAATTACAATTGTTGGCTGCTGTGTTGCCAACTTCAAGGCAGTGGCGTTAACAGGCGGCGGGGGGGGGGGGGAGAGGGGGGGGCGCCGGGGGTAGGTTCCCCCATGACGACTTTGGCCGGGAAAAAAAAGAAAAAAATTTGCAAAAACCATGCTAAATCAGCCGTTTTTTGCACTCTGACCGGGAAGGGAAAAATTGGCCTTTGGGACCCCCCCCTGAGAGGGGAAAAATTTCCCAAGATGGGAAATTTGCCCCCTCAGAGGGCGGGCAGGCCCCATTACGCCACTGACTCAAGGTATAAACAACGTGAGGCAGATGCTGTGGCAGTCCTGGCATGATATAGGGAGTTGAAAAGGGAGAGGGGTCACATGTCAAGGGGGGGGGGGGGGGGAAAGAGTCCAAGACTGCAATTCCAAACGTTTGTTAGGGTCTTGTTAAGGGGGTGCCAGGCTGTGCTGCTGTAATATGGGACGAACCAAAGAAATGTCAGGGGCAACAAAGATTTAGGAGACCAAGGCTGGAAATTTCTACGGATCAGGCCTATGATCTTCCGAGCTTTTTGCAGATGATCTGATGTTGTACATCCCAGGCGATGTTTGCTGGTAATGTGACCCCAAGGAAGGTGATGTCACTCCAACTTTGTCAATGGGCTGGTTGTGAGATAAAATTGTAGGTTTGGGTATGGAGTGTGCCTAGAGTGGGTTTTCCTACGTTGGTTTTTTTAAGAAGTTGGTTGAAACCCAATTTGCTGAAGGAATAGGCAGCGATAATGCAAGAGAATGGAAAAAATGCGCATTTTAACTTATAAATCAAAGATAGAATGTACAAGTCCATATACACTACTTTAATGTAGGCCAAAAAACCACCAAAGAGTGAAAAAGGAAGAGAAAGAAAAATGAGGAAGGAAAAGACAAATAGACATACAGCGATGGTGTCTCAAAATCTACACTAAACAGCTGATGTAGTTTACACCAGGGGACCATACAGAATAAAAAGATTTCACTTGTTGTGTCTGAGGTCAAACTGTACAGGTCATGGTACACTTATAAATCTGGGATATTCACAGGGAAAGCCTTTTTTGATATCAAGTCAGAATTTGATATGCACTAAATTACTGAATCAGTATAAAAAGTACTGGCCCTTCTTGTCTTTAATACACAGAGTACAAGCCAACCACTTGCAGGTTATGTTAAACATCTATGCCAAGTAAACAAAAAAGATGTATACAAAATTTTGATTTTTTGTGGCGCCTGCCCTAAGGAGGAGACACATAGGGATCACTTTGTCCACTGTAGTTGTCTGTTGTTTTCATGATGCTGTTGATGTCTGTTGGTGGTTAACATTTGCATGTAAGATCCACATATTTAATGGATTTAAACCAAAACTTGGGTCACGGGTGCAACATGCATCCCCCACTTGTTGATGAGGTCAAGGTCACATGCAAGGTCAAAGGTCATGTGAGTCAAGTTGTAAATTAGGCTGAAAATGTAAAATTGACTCATATGAAGTTGCAGTTCAATTGGAACCAAACTTGAATCATTGGTGTTTGCAAATGGGTCCCTCATTTGTTGCTGAGGCAAAGGTCAATGCCAAAGGTCAAAGGTCATGTGAGTAAAGTGTTAAAATAGACCACTGAAAATTGTAAAAATGACCTCATATGAAAAGTTGAAGTTCAATTGGAACCAAACTTGAATCATAGGTGCACAACATGGGATCCCTCAATTTGTGATGAGGTCAAGGTCACATACAAGGTTCCAAAGGTCAAGTTAGGTCTATCATTCACTAACCGCGACGGCAGGCGACACAGCTGTCCGAGGCCGATGTATTTTTTATTTTTTTATGTGCGGATCAGTAACATCACTGATGATACCCTTTAGTGTCATCTTGAAAGTCGACAGTCAGTTATTTTGGTGTTGTATTGTTTGTACAGAGTGGTGTGTCTGCATATAACCTAAGCAATCTGAACGGGGGGGACAGTATCACTAGCTAGCCTCCCTTTGTTGTTTATGTTATTGTTCAGTGTGTGCAAAATTCCTCTGTTTAGACATAGCAAAACGCACCCATTGTTAAAGTAACCGCTTACACACATTTTGGCTTGTTTGTATAGCATTTTTTAAATGCTAAATATACAAAGCATCACATATACGATAAAATTGTCAAAACTGCTATACATACTGTTCAAAGGAAATTTGCACACTGTTGTTTTGATAGGCATATTTCATTGAGCATGCTTTTATTCTAGTTTGGATTGCCAAGATAATTTTATTGAACCCACGGGAAATTTAAACCTGTTTTGTATAGAGGCTGGGTAAGACCACAGCTCCAACTATCAACCTGTAAAATTTTTAAGAGATTCCCACATGGCCTGGTATTTTCTACCTACATGATTGATTAAAATCCTTACCAAGAAGTCCTCCATAACCACACCCAACATCAAGAAGAATTTGACTTATTTCGTTCAGCCAGCTCATTCTCTTCATTTTGGCTGTTGTGATAAGAACTCGAGTACAGATCCTTCAGTCATAGCATAGGAGCACACACAGGGCGAATAAGAGCAAAAATATATGTCAAATCGAACAAGGATTAGTAACCATAGTTGCAAAATCTTTGACAATGCAAAACAAATTTTTTCATATTAACTATACTCTCTGTTTCAGGCTCATGGCGGGGTGTTGTGGATGGCAAGAATCGGCGCTACATCCAAGCGTGTGCGCATTTACAATCGTGAAACAGTGAACTTCATGGAAGTTTTAATTCCTTAATTTCCCACTGCACTCCCGGACTGCAATGCCACAACAGGGTGAAACAGAGTTACTACAGATAGTTACTACGCTAAGCCAGGAGAATTTAGTATTTGCAGCCAACGGGGGGGGGGGGGGGGGGGGGTGGGGGGGGGGGGGGGGGGGGGGGTAGGTAAAGAACATGCAACCTAACTCAGAACAGCGAATTTCAAAACGACTTCATTTCGGGTTGCTAGTCTTTTTCAAAGACTTGCCATAGGAGGGCGCTACGAATATCGAACGGTTGCACACAGACTTCACTAAAAGACTAGGCCTGGTCATTAATATTTATATCTTAATGACCGTTGGAAATTGGGAAAAATACACTGTTTGCAGCGAGGTAATCCACTAAACCTCGACGGATTTTGACATTAATAATTTTTCCTATAATTCATCATTGTATAGTCTTCAGATCTTTTGAACGAAGGTTTAAGAGTTGTTTGGTAATGTCACAGAGACTGCCATAGTAAATGCACGTAAACAGTTCCGCAAATTAACGTTGGGAAACAGGGGGGAAGGTCGGATTAATTTGGCATACCTCGGAAAATTAAGCACTCTATATAAATGCCTAGTAAACATGTATAGGGTATGTTTTTTTAAGGTGGGGACCCATTGTGGTCACATCTACCAATTTGCCAAAAATCAACTTTCTATAAAAATAAAAATAACACTATCTAAAAAATTTTTTATCAGAAGTATAGAGAAGTATATATTTTCTGAAAGCTTATAGTGTGGGGCATTCAACTATGCACAATTGGGATTAATATACAGGGTGTCCCATAAAATATACAGGGTGAAACAACAGAAAAAGCAGTTTTAAACTCTATTTTTGTTTTTCTTTCATATTCTCATGGAGGATAATGAAATAAAAATTGAAGTGTATTTTTGCGATGTGGAAAGAAAGACCTTTCCGGCAATATATAATATGCATAAATTATCTAGGGCCAAATTCATTTTACAGGGTGTTCCAAAATTTGTTCTGTTGTGGTACATAAAAAGACAATTTTGTGTCAAATATTTTATTATTCACCTACAGTGTTGATTTTACTATTGAGGTATATATGTTTTTGAGGTCAAAGAATCAATTTTTACAGGTTATGAAAAATGACCACCTTCCGTTTTCATTGAAAATGACCATTTTTACCAAAATCAAGGTGAGGGCGCTATTTATATCAAAACCTGCCACCCCTTGTGTATATTATGTTTGTTAGGTACAGGATATAAGATGAATTGTAATTAGCTTTTTCTGAAAATTTCAAAGCTCAGCTCTTTTTTATTTCAATGTTACACTATTATCAACAATTTAAAGAGCGTAATGTGTGAATGTATAGGGAGGAAAGTGCATTGACCCATGTTCCAATTTAATCAATTTATTGAATTTAAGTAATTGTTGAATTAGCCAAATAGTCTGAAAATTTACAAAAAATGTGGATTTTACCAATTTCTGCAAAATAATTCAAAATTTATGTTCATCTGCAAGTGGTTTCCATTGAAATGTACATGCCTCAACCGCCTCCACCTCAACGGCCTCCACCTCCACCCTCGGCTAATTAAGTTTAATGAGTTATTACTGCTAATTGGTTAATGTTTTTGGATTGTATTATTTACCAATAATTTTGAAGACTAATAAATTCTCTATGTAATGAGCCCCAAATCATTACACTTTGTTGGAGTATTGTAAAGATATGACGAGAAAATGGAACATGAAACCATAAATATGAGACAAATCCACCATTTTTGAGTGCCCACATTAAAAAACACGACCATAGATTCTATGGTGTTAAAGGCTCATGATACAGTCATTTTTCTGTCATAACTGTGCGAAAACGGTTTACTGCAAAAGGCCACACCCATAAAACAAATATTATACGTAATCTTCACAAAAAAATGTGATCAACTGTGACAAATCAGGTCTTGGAAAGGAAATTTGAGCAAAATGTGTGCGATATGAGCCGATCATGTCAATACGTTGGGTATACGTTTGTGTATTCATGAGCGCTTGTTTGTATTCTCATGTACGTTTGTATACGTTAGTGCTCGGACCTCGTGGAGTCAAATAGGCTGGTAGGACCAATATATACATTAGAATGAGACTAATTTGAATAAATACATTTCAGCAGTCTAGGGATTTTGAAAAAGTGGCACGAAAATTGAATTTTAAAATGCATTTTTCTCCAAATTCTTCTACGAACTAAAAGTTTGCAGACAAAATTGCTTTTTAAAAATGATGTCTTCTTGCAGTATGGTAAAAATGAATGAATTCATTCAAGCGGTTTTGGAGGAAAGGAATATCAATCGATTCAAACACCGGGGTGCACTATAACCAATCTGTTATTGCTTTGTATAATGAGTAAACTGTAGCCCAAACCAAACAAAATAATGTTTCCACTTTCGCAGATTAGTTATTTCGTCATGAGGGGCAAACAAAGTTCGGTCACGTTTGTGACCTCAGACAAAAAGGGGTTTTAGAATTCAAACTTCATCTGTTAAAATTCTGTGATTATTTAAGTACTTACATTCTTATATTATTTCAGAAAGACATTGTACTTTGTCTTACACAATTTTGGTAATTAAAGATAACCAAACAACATACTGGTAATTAATAACAAATTACTATCACTAAGTACGGTCAGTGTGTGTTTGTGACAGTGCTGGTTACGTGTGTGACATCTCCATTGACTTACAGCACAAAATTGGTGACCATTGTTAATGTGCACCAAAAACGAAGTTTTAAAAAAATCTTGTGTATTTTCATATTCTCAACTATTTCAAACACTTTCATAACAATGTCATCAGTAATAACTTGCAAAGAACAATTCTACTCCTAGTATCCAGATTTCCAGTGTTGAAATAGTGCAAGTCTGCTAAATTTGGCAATTTCACCCCAAACTTTCAAAAGACACATGGAAATCATGTAAAAGCCAGTCTTTATTAAAATTAATTGTTGGTTTCTTGTTTAAACTGACAATAGTCATATTTTTAACTGATAATAAAAGTTAACACTGCTATCTCTTCTTCAATATGACCACAAATTTATGTCCTTCAAATACTAAAATGGTGAGTGCCGGTCACGTGTGTGACAGTTATTAGCACATCAATAACTTCTGAAAGAAGAAAGATCTAAACCATTTATTTTGTATAATGGAAGGTACATATAAACTGGCTTTTGACATGAAATATGAACATTAGGCTAATGAAAGTTGATTCCCAGTTTCCCGTTTGATTTTTTTTTTCATGACTGAGTGGGGAATGTTTCATTATTCATTATTTTCAGATTTTCATTATTGATGCCAAGTTAACTGCAGTATGCTTTGTTTTGAGGCACGAAACACATACTTATGACCAGGCTTCATTTAAATAAACTTTGGTACACATAGAAGTGCTTTGTTGATAAAGCACTTCTTTAGAAATGTTGTTTGCATCCACACAGTTTTCTTGAACACAATTTTGCCAACTAAAATACATGTACATAGTGGGCAGTGGGGTTTGAGCCCCACCCTTTTTATTTGACCCCCACCCTTTTTACTGAGACACCCTTTATACTGAAAATTTCGGACCCCCACCCTTTTTACCATTCAAAAGCAATATTTGTGATTACCAGTAATGGTAAACATAAACTTCCATCACAGAATTGCACATGTTCTCTGTATAATAAAAGTGACAATTATCTATATCGTATTATATAATTTATTTTTTTGTTGGCCAGATATCCAAATTAGCACACAGAGGTACACGAAATGAACGTTGAACAAAATGTTGTGTTATGATTCAACATCCATGTCAAAATCAGGTAGGCTAGTCTAGCCAGTCGAGCTCAAGGCTCGGTCTTAGACTGGCATGTACGCAATTTGGTACATGATCAGCTCCAATATCAAAGTCATTTTCAGACCCACTATCAGCTTTTTCTTTCTTCCTCAATCTCATCTGCATCAAATCCCTCAAATTCTGCATCAGAATCTGAAAAAAAAAAAAAAAAAAAACAGTTATTAGCGCATCAATAACTTCTGAAAGAAGAAGAGAAAGAAGGAAAGATCTAAAACCCTTTTTTTGTATACGGAAGGTACATATAAACTGGCTTTTGACATGAAATATGAACATCTGAGACAGTGGGTTCTGAGTAAAAAAATCTCTTTGTCTTTTTGGTCGGGTGTGTCTGGTTGTTGGACAGGACAAAGTCAATTAAAATCCTTGTTACTTACTTGTCTAATCTATAAATTTGTAATTTTTTCTAACATAATTTAAAAAATTGAATGAGAGTCCCGCAATTACTTTAGGCAGTAGTTAATTTACAAACAAAAATTAATAGCTCATTCAATATTAAAAAATAAAGAGCAACGCACCAAATGGTGTATAATCTCACTTTTTATCCCAAAAATATTACAAAATGTTCCATTATGCAAAGAGGGTTTATGAGAGTTGTTGTGTTAAACATATTGTTTAAAAATATTTGTTTTTTAAATTTAATGAAACTTGGAAGGGTGTTTAACGTGATAATGTAATGAAATTTGCAACTTACCATTAACTTCATTTTTTGACAAAAGTTTACTTTTTTGAAGAATGGCCACCAACTCTGGACCGAGAAAAAATTGAAGCACACACAGTCGTCTCCCAATTACGGGTTGTATGTTCGTAATGTATTGGTAATCAGCGAAAATAAGCGTTGCTCATGCCTATTCTAAAGAAAATAAAACCGGGAAACAATCCAGGGGCATCTCACTGATCTGTGGGCGACTGCTATGTTTAAATTGGATTTTTAACGGTAAGAAATTACCTTTCAAAATAATCAGATTTTACATGAATGAAAATAGGCACATGAAAACAAGTTTGGTATAATATAATATAATTTAAGACTACTTCAAAGGTAAAAGGATTTCAATAAGTGCTGTTTTTGTACTGATTCTGAATTTGCTTAACGCATTGGGATCCGTGCACACCCACCCCTGCTTTGTAAACTTTACACTCCGTGCAGAGCGTTGTTTGTGGAGGTTTAGTCGGACGACATGCAACGCTACGGAACGAGCTACAGGTCAATTAGGTTATCTTGGCCAGACTGCCTTCCAGACAACCCAAGCATGCCAGAGACATACAAAGGAATCACTGCAGAAATATCTGTAATGTTCAGGTGAACCCAGTGCAGATTGTATTCTCATGCTTGGGGAGGGCAAACAAAAAGTCCATTCAAAAATAAGGCCTAAAAAAAAATTTTTTGATTGGCGTAACCCGACCCCCCGACCATAGTTTTACGCCGACCCTAAATATCTTTTATTTTTTTGTGTGCAAAAAATGGTCATGAAAAACGCTGATGAAAGTGCAAAAAAAAACAGGAATTTAATGAAATACTTCCGCGACTCTAAAGGATTTGCCAGGACATTCAAATGAAAAATAAAAAAAAGTTGTTACAAAAAACGTGAAGATGTGCCATTTTTTTTGTAGTGTGTCATATTGGGTGTTCTGGTATGTGAAACATTAAAAAAAAAAAAAAAAATCCGGACCTACCTACCCTCTATTTTTTTCGATGTTACCCCGCCAATCAAACAATTTTGTTTGTAGGCCTATATTTAGCTCTGTTTGTGCAAGGTCCCTATTATGCCGATTTAGCATGTTAGGGATTTTTCCATATTCTGTCGGTCGGTGTGAGGTGTGATTGTCACAATTTGGAATTCTTGCCACCCGAGTGGTCAATACGGCCATCTTCCAGTTTCCCTGGAGTGAAAGATTACCTGGACGATGAATGTGCAGTCAACAAATAACTCTTAACAAGCAAAATTACTGAATAAAATGACTTCTTTTTAATAATATCAAGACAAGGAGATTTCCCGCAGCTGTATCTCAAGAAAATATCTTGAGATAAGATCATAAATGATTATTAAATACAAAAACTTCCAGCACTCCATTAGACCTCCATAGTAAGTTTCGGCAGTTGAACTGAGTGTGTGTGCTAAATTGAACAACTGCGACCGACAGACAGAATTAGCTCAAGGAGGCCTGGCAACTCCAAAATTCCCCAAACTCTAGTAATAGATTCGAACATCGGGCGTCCTTACCCCCTGTTGGCAATCCCCAATAGGCATTATCGTGTTTCCACGCAATCACCAGCCCACTCTTCTCCGCCAATACATTACAAACGGAATAAGGGTCTATACTTTTGTACTTGAATGTTTTGGCGGGAAAAAAGTGGCGTCGTATAAAACGATATGGCCCCCCCCCAGTGCCCAATCGAGCAGGTTAGTGTCACCCACTGGCCGCCACTAAAATTGACACCCTGCGGTTATTCTGTTTAAAGTGCCTGAATCGTAGGGTGTTGCCGTTGCATAATAATACATTCTTTCCTATGTAGTATCCAATATCACACAGTTCATAATCGAAGACCAAAGCACAGCTTCGCTGAACTTATAGTCAAATGTGTTGGTCGCAATTGGGTTTGATTGAGCACGCTGTCGGTTAAGAATTTTCTCTGTAGGCATTGAACATGTTGCGTTGTGGGGCTGCCATATTGATTGCATACCAGGGACCCTCTTGGTGGCGCTATTAAAATGAAAAGCAGTGATCCAAACGGGATGGCGGCAAGCCTCATTCAATTATAGCAACTCGCCCAAAAAAACTGCACGAGGCCTGAGGACCGGAAGACGGCAGCTGACTGCAAACCAGAAATCAATTTGAGTATATACTTGATGTGTGGGTCGGGCATGGGTGTTCCCCTGACTCAAGGACACGAACCTCGTCCTCATCCGTTATTCATAATACAAAAAAAAATGCAAAAATCGCACCCCCCCAACTGTTTTTTTGGAATAAGGAAATAGTCCTTGACACATATTAAAAAAAAAAAACAGAATTTTTCGTCAAGAGCAATTTTACGTTGCATAAATCAATGGCGACGTCGAGTCATCAGTAAAAATGCGGCCCAATCTGGGTGGACGGATTGGGGTTTGGGGTGGGGTTGGGGGGTAAATACCCTAAAACCACCACCCATATATTAGAATTATATCTAGTCCCAATTTGGACATATGTCTATCAGGCAACCAGTGAAGAGTGATAAGTTGTGACGAAGCTTTATTTATGTTGCAACGCTGGAGCCTTTTGAAATCTATTTCATTGGCGCCATATAAAAGGCTAATGAGTTTTGCATATTTCATGCGGGACCGACCAAAGCTCGTCCAGTATTGTTGCGAAGTACACAGGATGAACCTACGAAGCTACAGATAGCTCCAATCTGAAACGGCATACTCATGGTGGAATCTGGTGGAATCAAACGTAGCCACCCCAGGTTTCGTTCAAACACAGAAGATGCAGGAAAATAGGTTTGTTCACCCAGATCTAGCCGTATTGGAGGCAGATTTTTTTCAAAACACCGACGTTGGCATGGCAAAGAACAATAATTTTTATCTTTTCTAGATTCATCTGCAGCATAGTAATTTGACTCCGGGTGTTTATATCAGATATAGAGCTTGAAAGTTTTTTGAAGACAGCTCACAATTTCCTGGAACCTTTGGATTAACTCGGAAAAGCTGAGTCGGCCTTTCAGCAAGAGTGAAAGTTTACATAATGATTCCTAATACATTATGAAAACCTTGCGAGCCTAAAAAGGAGCTCTGAGGAACAGAGTAGTTGGAAATACGGTTGCTTGGGCATTTCATGGTTAACCAACACTCGGGTACTTCTGCCAGTAAGATATGATCTAAAACCCGGCAAGAGTAGTGCCCGTGAATACCAAAACTGGTTCAAGCCGTTTAATCAAAATTATGGTCAATGATATCGAAGGCAGCTAGCCCTCATGTCAAGCAATACAAGCAAAGACAGCTTTCCCTTTAGATTAGCATACAAGACTTGAAAGGAGTAATTTCAGATAATTTCTAACCTGGAGAAGTGCAGTTCTCAGGAAATGTGAGATTTGTATGCAGATTGCAATGGCTTCCCGCCAAGATTAAGGCCAACATGCTTGTGTGTCGTGATGCTGCCTTCTCAATCAATTAGCAGGACCACCTGTCGGTTTTATCTATGCACGACGATCTGGACTAACGCACAAGATGCAGACTTCACAGTTGTCGAAGAGAGACTCTCCCAAAGCTTAGTGAACTCAATCTTGTTATAATGAGAAAACACCTAAGTGCAAACATGTGTGCTTTCAATCCTTTCTACCTAGAAGTTACCTGGACCGAACCCTCTATCTCTCTTATAAGGGCCACATCAAAGAAGACGAAGAGTGAAAGTTGTTTCAGCACATAAACATCTTGACACGAATCACTGGTACAAGATGGGGTGGTGCTCGTACATATACCTTAAAGGCGCATTCGTGATGCCAACCCCTTCTATTTTAGTCATCGTTCACTAGATATCCTGAGAAAAAGCTATTTATAAGCTGATCACGATCTTTGCGGTTTTGTGTTGTTATGAGCAAATGATCGTTTCCCACGGTCCCTAGGACACTGTGCTAATTTCTGTCCGTTTACTACAGAAAGAAAATACAAATTGCCTAATTACTTAAAAGGGACACGGCCGAATTTGCAACGTAGATTTTTAACACATGGATTATTACTAATGTTAACGGTCAGATGATATGAAAATTCCTCTCAACTTTTTGAGGTTAGGGGTAAGCGGGAGAGAGGGGGCTTGTGGATCACAAAATGCCCTTTAAGATCGACGGCACTTGCCTGTGCTACTCATTGCAGGGTATGCCCTGTGGGAAAGATCAACCAATGCCCCAATTAAGGAGCCTGATACATGCAGTGTTAAATGCATTCTGCGGTGGGCCACAGGATGTCATTCGCCCAACTCAACGGACAAAAGGAAATGCTCCACCGACATCCGTCGTAGTGTAAATATCGCAAGCCATAAACCGACAATAATTAGCTCTCCCACACACCTATGTTCCTACCCTTTCTATTCCGCCCCTACCCACACCGTGGTACTGCAAATAACCCCCAATAAGTATTGCTGCAACGCGTGCGACATTTTGGCAAACGCGTTGCGACCCGAAAGTAGCAACGCGTTGCGCCGTCGGCCAATTAGAATGATTAAGTCTGACTCAGAGATTTCGAAATATTCTATTTTGTGTTGGAATAATGAACAAAAGTCATCTAGAACTAGATAGTAACCTAAATGCACATTACTCCGAATTTGAGATGAATCAGATTTTTCGTTTTGATGGCAGGAAACATTTAGTTGTAGTATTACGTCCAATAGGATACATGCGTATAAACAAAATTCCGGACCGGGAATTTTATAACAAAGTGTGAATTTTCTAAATATGAGGAAATTCGATTTAAGCTTAGCATTTCACACAGTGATTATTAGTATATGGAAAAGATTATGTACATGCAAAAAACACGATTTTTTTTTTGGACATTGAGGCCGCCCTCCTCAGGAAATTCCTGAGTCGCCTTTAATTTCTGTGACGTATTTCAAAAATTAAGACCCACAACGCGTTGCTAAGTTATATAGCAACCGAGTTGTGGAAACCACAACGCGTTGCAAGCTTCACAACGCGTTGCGCGCTTCACCGCGTTGCGACCTTCAAAAACGCGTTGCAGAAGGTTCACAAGCATAAGGGTCAGGGGTTAAAACGTATTGCCGCAACGCGTTGTGAGAAAGTCACAACGCTTTGCGGACATTTCGGCAAGGCGTTGCGGCCTCGGCCAATTAAAAATCATGATTTTCTGTGACGTAATTTCCAACAATTAGATCCCACAAAGCGTGCGGGCAATCGTTATGACCCTTTATGGCTTCACAACGCGTTGCAAGCCTTCACAACGGCGTACGAGCCTCACAACGCGTTTTTTTGTAAACTTCCACAACGCGTTGTGAAGGCAATAAGGGTCATAACGTATGGCTGCAACACGTTGTGTGTGAAGGTTTGCAAACGCGTTGGTGAAGGTTTGCAAAGCGTTGTGAGATTTATATTTAAAAAAGTCACAGAAATTGATGTGAATTTTGATTGGCCGACACCGCAACGCGTTGCCGAAATGCCGCAACGGCGTTGTGACTTTCTCACAACGCGTTGCGGCAATACTCGGTTATGACCTTTATGGCTTGAGTCCTTTCGAAACGCGTTGTGAAGATTGCAAAGCGTTGTGAAGCTCGCAAACGCGTTGGAAGGTTTGCAACGCGTTGCAAAAGTAGATAGCAAACGCGTTTTGGTCTATTTTTGAAATACGTCACAGAAATTCATGATTGTGATTGGCCTACACCGCAAACGCGTTGCCCAAATGTAGCAACGCGTTGCTCTTTCTCGCAAACTCGTTTGCGGCAATACGTTATGGGCCTTTGCTTGCGATAAGCGAGCTTGTAAGAGCGTAGCTGCCAAAGTATCTAATGTGAAGCACTGCTGCTAACCGCCTGAAATCCAGAGAGAGTTTCTTAAGCAAAGCTCAACTCCTTGAAACAGTCTCTATACAGTCACCATGTGGAAGGAAAGACTTGCTATCAACCAAGTAACATCAATTGGTGTCGAACCTGGTGAGCATCTTCCACCTGGAGCTTACTCCTCGTGGGCTGAATGGCGATGCCCCAACAGATTGAGAACCAGAACCGGTCGATATAAGCCTCCTTGGAGAAGTGGGGCTACCTGGAATCAGATCAGGACACTTCCTGTGATTGCGGAACAGCACCAGACAATGGAACATCTCTTGGTATGCCGAATGTTGGAGCAACAACAATGCACAGACAAGGACCTTGCAGAATTCAGTGAAGCAACCAGACATTGTACCCACCTCTGACTGAACCATATTTGAGAACCACTGTGTTTTGAAACGATAAGAAGAATCAATTTGGCAATGAATTTGATATTGGCAACTGGCCTATTCCTAGAAACTATTCCTCTTTTAAGTACATTATGATCCAAAGATATCTTCTTGGGGATATTGATAGAGTGCTTCAAGGTGTGAGGAAATATGCCTGTTAAAAGAGAACTGTTTACTATCCTGGTGATGATAGGTAATAGACATTTCAAGTTCTGTTTAATGAGCCAGGAAGGAAGTGTGTCCATAGTGCAAGACTTGTTGGAAATTTGGCCAATTATTTCAGCAACTTCACAGTCAGAGAGTGCTTCAAAACCTGGCATATATAGCATTTGCAAATCGTATCCCATTTATAGCGATTATCAACATGAATATTCTTGGTGCTGTGACCTATGTTATACATAGAAATACATAGAAATATGAAATATATATTTCTGGTTACACACTTTATCGTAAAGATCGTATAAACAGAATTCGTGGTGGTGTAGCATGTTATGTAAAAATAAATTTATTGTACATGAAAGGACTGATATTTTGGACGATGAGAGAGGCACTATGGATTCAGTTCAATTTACCTTGTACTTAACCCATTCTTATTGCTAGTGTTTATAGACCACCTGACTGTAATAATGAATATCTTGATATATCTTGATAACCTAAGTGATATTATTACAACCACTGCAAATCCAAATCATGAATTAATAGTTTTAGATGACTTTAATTTAGATATACAAAACAAAACTAAGCTCAGAAAAATCAATAATTTCGCAAATAATTGTCAACTTGTCCAACTTATTAATGAACCTACTAGAATAACTGACACTACTGAAACAACTATTGATCTTGCCTTTGTATCAAACCTGAATAAGATTTCCCAATCTGGTGTCTGTCATATGTATAAGTGACCATTCACTCATCATCTCATCAGAAACATGATAATAAAAAAGCTCCTCCTAAAATAGTTAAAACTAGGTCATTTAAACATTTCAGTACTGATGATTTTTTTGATGTAAGCTCTGCCAATTGGCATGAAATTCATCAAATTTGTACACATTTACTAGCTTTTACTAGTATACGTAATAAACATCCCCCTTTTGTTGAAAGGAGGGTGAAAGAATCATTGCCAGAATGGATTTCACAGGAATCAATCGCCCTTTCTCGTGAAAGAGATTATTATATTGCTAAAGCACATAAAAATAATGATGATAATGATTGGATAAAAGCTAAACAACTCAGGAATAAAGTTAATAACCTCAAATAAAACTCTTAAACGAAACTTTATTTGAAAAAAAAAAAAAAAAAAAAGTGGGCCGGAGGCCCCGGGTTCGAATCCCGCCAGGGCCCTTCAGGTTTCTTTAGTTTCTATCCCTTTACCCCTTTCCTTCCTCTCTGGAGATAGGCTAGAAACCAAAAGGCAGTTAGGGTTAATGAGCCTACTAGAATAACTGACACTACTGAAACAACTATTGATCTTGCCTTTGTGTCAAACCTGAATAAGTTTCCCGTCTGGTGTCGGTCAATATATATAAGTGACCCATTCACTCCATTTTCAGCCATCAGAAAAACATGAGATAAAAAAAACTCTTCCTCAAATAGTTAAAAATAGGTCATTTAAAAATTTCAGACTGATGATTTTTTTAGTAAGCTCTGCCAATGACATGAAATTCATCAAATTTGTTGCCGTTGAGGATGCTTGGAATGTGGGAATATTACGTAAAGTACTTATGCTTTTAAATAGTTATACGTAATAAACATTCCCCTTTTGTTGAAGGAGGGGAAAGATCATTGCCAGAAGGGAGTTGTTTCATCAGGAATCAATACGCCCTTTTCTCGAAGAGATTATTATAGTGCTAAAGCACATAAAAATAATGATGATAATGATTGAGATAAAAGCTAAACAACTCAGAATAAAGTTAAATAACCTCAAATAAAACTATTAACGAAAACTTTATTTGTAATAAATAATCCACAACAAAATAAAAAGGTATCTAGCAAAAAACCTAGGAACCCTACTTTAATTAAAACTTCACACAATGACAATACTGGAACATTAATAGTAACATAATGCTAAAGGACATTTCAAATGGTTTAATGTTACATCACCAGTGTAGGTAAACATCTTGCTCTATTCATGAATAACCGGGCCAATGTTTACCTATTGACAATAATGTTAATGTAGCAGACCTAATCATTAAAATTTTACCATGATCACTGATGATGATATTTTAAATATATTAGTGAACGCTACCTAATAAAGCAGCTGGTTATATGATATAAACACCTCACTTATAAAATTGGCCTCACCCTATATGTCATTCTATAGATATTAGGTATTCTTTAAGTTATGTAAAATGCTAAGGTGACACCTATGTTAAGTCTGGTGATGAATGTAATGTAGAAAAATATATAGGACCCATTTTCAGTATTATCTGTAGTATCAAAGATTCTTGAAATGGTTCAAAATCATGTAGAAGTTTCTAACATCATATGATATTAGTGAGTGCCAATGGTTTTCGACGCCAATATTCCACTGCTACACTTATAATGACTTTCAAGAGTATGTTACTCAAGACATTGATAAAGGTTTTGCAATGGAGTTATCTTTTTAGACTTGAAAAAAGGATTGATACAGGGAAAAACCATGAACTTTGAATCAAGGAAAGCTAACTGGTTATGGTATTCAAAATGGGCTGAAATGGCTTCCAATCTATTTAAGTCATCGTTAACAGGTTGTTTGTATTGTTTCTGTACTATCAGATTTTAAACACATCGATATAGGTGTTCCCAAGGAAGTATTTTAGGTCCCTTACTCTTCCTGATTTAACCATAAATTCACTCCAAGCTCTGTTAATGAATGTTAAAACAGATATTAAAAAACAGCGGATTAAAAGTTGGTTGAATAAAAATCGTACAACAGTGCATATAATTAATAGGTGATAAAATGACATTTAATATTCAGTTGGTTAAAACAGAAAACATATTACGGTGATAAAAACTACAAACGTTGGTTAATTAAGCATTTTTCTAACCAACAAAAGATTAAACATAACTTCACGACAAAAGCACACAGTTTGAAAAATTTTGCAAGACAAATGTTCAATTGTGGTTAAATCTTAATCCATGATGGTAAATATCTATTTGCCAACAATGGTTTATTAAAATATGGTCACTGACAATTTGAAAGCGAGGTGTCAAAATCAAACATGGCCGATTACGAGAGAGTGACGACGTTGCTTTGGAGTGTGAATTAATTCAGTGATATGAGATCAGGCAATACCTATATTAATTCAGACTTTCTTGATCGGTTGCCGGCTTGATTAGGCAGGTGTGGGTTGTGACGGAAGCCTCTAATTTGGGCATTTCAGACTCTGTGAGAGACTCAAAGCTTCGTCGCTGATAATTCGACAGGGTGAATAGTCTAGGCTAGGGTCAAAGTCAAGATTTCAATGAGCCCGAGGGAATGAGAGAATTATTATGCCTGACTAATGAAGATTATAGAATCCCTAACATGACGTATTGGACATAGCTATAGATTAGAGCTAGACGCGACTAGACATTCAAGGCCAGTTTCTGCAATATTACAAGATAACCAACAAATGGTTAAAACAAGTGATTTAGTTTTAACCAACCCCCATTAGTAAGTAATAATAATACTAAACCAACAAATGATTAAAATTTTAACCAACACCGGGTTTGTAGTTTAATCATGGTTTAATCAAATCAATTAAAGCAATATTAAGCACATGTTTTGAAGGGCGCCCCAATTTTTCAAAAATTTGGAAGATTTTTACACGGTTGCTTGGTAACTGGCTAGTAAACATACATGTGAATGGTTAGTCGAAAATGTCTAGTGTCACAAACGAAGGATTTTGTACTAGAATAATATTTATTGGGGATCCCCGATAATAATGCACGGCTGCTGGGAAACGGACTTTCCAATGT
>JAMKCH010017729.1:0-39562 GCA_023653785.1 Ophioderma brevispina | reverse complement strand
ACCGGAATCTAATCAGTTCGAGAACTCTCCAGTCCGCTCCCTCCCACCAAGTTACATCATCATACGCCTTACGGAACTCCAGAATCTTGTACACAAGCCTGACGGAAAATTTCGTAAATTATGCAAATTAGATACTTAATTAGCATATTTTACGCCCAAAATCTAATCAAGTCGAGAACTCGTGGACCCGCTTCTTTCCACCAAGTTACATCACCGTAGCCCTTACGGAACTCCAGATAAATCGTACACAAGCACGTGAACACGGACGGCGGGCAGACAGACAGCATGACAGACAGACGGACAGACAGACAGAAAAGTGATCACTAAGTCTCTGCCGAATAAAGTTCAGGCGAGACAAAAATCACCAGTTTTTGGTCACAAACGTGACCGAAGAATGGCCCTATTCAGATTTGGTTTGGTTGAGGGTGTTCATCTGAGGACTTAGGGTCATTTTGGTAACAAAAAGATAACAATTTATGAGGATTTTGCTTACAATATCATGTATCTTTTTTTTTTCAAGAAAATATTGGGTTCAGGCACAAGCCCCAGAAGATCTTGGCTATTTTAAAGATTTTTTAAGGCAGTTTTGAGGGAAATGACAACTCTTGCACCAAAGAGGACCTTATTAGCTAACACAGGGGTTCTCAATTATATTAGCTGAAGGGCCAGAGAATGCCAAACACATTTGAAAGTTATCCCTAAAGCCCTTTGACCTTTGACCTAATTCAGGTAAAACTATTAAATGTCTTTTCTGGTGAGTAAGGTGCTAAGACCATCACACTTGTTAAAAAAAATAACAGGCCCCAAAACTCATATGGGCTGTACACAGATTGACCTCTAATGAGCCCTATGTGAACTATGACCCCATTTTTGTAAAATATATGTCAAATGCAATTTCCTTAGCAAATAAGGTACTATGGTCAATCATGCTCAAAAGAACCACTGGCCCAAGATTATACAGAGTGTACACAGATTGACCTTTAATTACCCCTACTTTACCCTTTGACATCTTTTTGTTAAAATCTATAAATTGCTACCAAATTTCCTCAAAAGATATTAACACCACGCCCTCAACTACTTGGGGTGTACACAGATTGACCTTTCATGACTTATGTGACCATTGACCATATTTTGAGAAAAACTTTCAAATGCATTTTTTTTTTAAATCTGTTTAAAACTTAAGACAAAATAAGCCTATACTGTATAAATTGAAAGTTGTTACATAAAAGTTTGATGAGTTAAAGATGCAACGAGAGATTTCAAATAACAGGTGTCCCGAAACAATGTGAAAATTCTGATTTTGGCATTGGTGTAAAGCTTTATATAAAAAATATCCCAATCTGTAAGGACTAAGCTGAGAACTGTTTCTTTAGTACAAAAATTGTGACATTTCTAATTTCGTATAGGAGCAAATACGAAATTCAGCCTATGTTTTCTATTGAAATATAAGCATATACAAATTACCTTTTGTTTTCACTTTTATGTTATTTCTGTAACCAAATAAAAGGTAGGGAATCTACTGAGCGTCTAATCTATATGAAATCACTACATATCACAGAAAAATATGGATGACTTGAAATCTCTCATTGCACCTTTAAGAGGGAAATAGCAGAGGCTATTACACTTCTAAAATACACAACTTTTGTGTTGCCAGATTGATAGCAAACAACACCTCTTTGACCTATGGATATTGGGTCCAAGGTCAAAATAGGTTCAAAACTTCAATGACTTGACTTATATAGATTCATTCTTGAAAAAAAATTAAACTTCAGGAAACTTGGATGCCTCAAAACAAATGCAAATAGGGATAGGTGCACAGTCAGAAAGCATTTTCCACCCTCATTTAATTACCCACAACATGAGAATATCATCTAACATAGTCAATACATCTTTCTAATGAATTAAAATTGTTGTGATATACAATGGAAAGGTGCCCACGTTCCAAGTAAAAATACATACAAATTCCTATATTTTCCTTATAATTTTCTTGTTTATCCCTATATTTTCCCTATATTCTTGTTTTTTGGCCCTATATTTAGCCCTATATTTTTGCAAGGGTTCACTTGTAGCCCTGCAAATAGGATGCCTTTGATGGTTTGGACCACAACTCGAATGCTGTTGATATTATCTGCCAATAAATGGTATTGGGTGAATTTCACAAAGACCTGCGATGCATTGTAAACCCAAATGAAGTCAAACGCATAATAGGGATTGATAACAGTAACTTATGATGCATCTGCTTGCAATGAGTCTACAATGCATTGAAATATGTGTGAAATCCACCCCTAGGATGTTAGCAGGATTATGGTATTTATGGTATTAAAGGTGCAACGAGAGATTTTGAGACACCCAAATATTGTGTCATAATAGTAATTCATATAGATTTGACACCCAATAGATTTTCATTTGGCTACAGAAATGTCATAAGAGAAAAAAGGTGATTTTGATTCACTTATATTTCAATATAAAACATAGGCTGAATTTCGTATTTGCTCCTGTACGAAATTTCACAATTTTTGTACCAAAGAAACGTTTCTCAGCTTAATCCTTTTAGATGGGGATATTATTGATGAAAAGCTTTACACCAGGGCAAATATCAGTACCTTCAATTTTTTAGGGGCACATGATATGTGAAATCTCTCGTTGCACCTTTAAAGGGGATGAATTGATTTATTCTCATTCTTACATAGATTTATAGTTCAATGTAATCTTCAACTTTATTTTCTGATACTTATGGCTTAATACACCAAGATAGGATTGCCGTCACTCAGTGAAAAAAAAAAAATTGAACATGCGCAACATTGTCAGGTGTGCATAAATATAGCAAAACATGGCATGAAATGAGTGTATTATCTAAAATTAGTGTCAAGAAGACCATGTAAGTATAAGAGTGCAATTTTTTCACAACACTCCCCTGAACAAGTTTTGTCCCACCACCACCAAAAAGTCTCAAACAAGAACTATTTATTCCAATAAGTGCATCCACCCCGTGTGACCTTTGTGTGTGACCTTAAACTTGTACTGTGCTCAGGTCAGCGGTCCTTTTGACCAAATTGGGTGGTCATAGGCATTTATATGTGCCAAATGACCTCTAGATAACCTTTGACCTTTTGGGTCACTCCGAAACCCCACAAAGATCAGACTGTCCTCCCCTACCTTCAAATGTCAGCCCCATATGTCAAAAATGTATAGCCAGACAGACATCTCATTTTTAGTACTATAGAAGTTGCCCCTAAGGCAAGCTTTTTAGAAAAGTACTATTTTCGGCTCAATTTACAATTGTTTTTTTAAAACTACACTACACAGGTAAGTACGATGAGAAAAAATGCACTTAAAAAAAACCATGTTTTTCAACCCCTACATGCACAATGCAAGTTACTTGCTTTGTTGCAAACCCTTTTCATTTGGTTTATTGGTCTCGCCTGTGTAGCATACATAGTATTTCTCAAGTGGATCCCCCTGGCATTATAAAAACAAATTCGTGTGTTAGAAATGGAAAAACATGTTAGCACCAGAGATGCAAGCATATTCGTCATGATTATTTCAAGCTCTATGTGTATCTTAGTGAATTGACCAGGGGTCCGTTCCCAAATCTAAGTCGCAAATCTATGTGTATACTATGTCATGCCTGAGTGGACCAATTGTCCAATACAAAGCACTGTGTAACTAGTATGAAAAGGTCTGTTATGTAGGACATACGCTTGAGTTCGTATATATGTACGGTTATGCACGAGTTTGGGGAAATGGCCCCAGACCATGAATTACTCTCAGTATAGTCTAAGGATGGCACAAGTTGTTCAAGTTAGTGGATAATGTGTATTGAAAACAATGAAAGGTACACTGCGAGTTACCATCAATTGACCTACAGTTGTGTTAAGAAAGTAACCTTTACATTGTTAACATCCAAAAAAAATTTCTATCATGGAAAGTCTATCGCTGTGTGAGTACAAGTCAGTCATATGTGCATTAAAGGTGCGTTTTGAGCGAATGTTTGCATCACGCTGCCCCATAGGCCATTGCGTTATAATTTGTCCGTTTAAAATACTAAATTGTGAATTTCTTCTACAGTAGATTGAATATGCATGTAAGGTTTGGCATACTTAGGCCAATGGTTCAGATGATATAAAATTTCAACTTGTTTGAGGTAAGTCGGGGAGGACGAGGTTGTGGATCACGAAATGCCCTTTTAATATCATTTTGCAAGGGAACATTTTTATGTTCTGCCAAATAAACCAATGATAGTTGAAGAAACCACATTTTAACACAATATGTATAAATGTTTTCCTTTAATACCAGTTGAGTATTAATTAAGGTGTATCTGTACTTCAAAGTAACTTAACACTTACGATGTTCTTGGTGTCCACATGAGAAATTCATGTCAGAAAGAACTTTGTATCTGCATTTCACAAATCAATTTTTGAAATACTGGACTGAATATTAAGCTAATTACAAAATGATCACAAATGAAATGCATTTAGAGTGTCAAATTTAATTACTAGTACAGTAAAAAGAACAAGATGACTTTATATTCCATTATCTTCCTACAGTTCGTGTCCATGTCTCTACCTCTGTGCAGTGATGTCATAACATTTACGCCCGCGTCAAGAAATGCCGTCTTTGTGCGCGTGAGGTAAAAGCGCCGTCGCTTCAAGTCAGCGCGAGCGATTTACTCTTGCAACCAACAAATCTCGCGCTGACGTCACTGCACAGAGGTAGCGACATGGACTATAGGTTAATCTGTGCAGATAAAGTGTTCTTGCATTACATTTTGATTTATGGTAATGCCAGACACAAGGTTTTATTACACTGATTAGGCACCAAATTTTACACATGGTTCAAATTATGAACTTAAACTACTGTTTTGGAGATCAATTTCACAAACAAGTTTCAGTTCTAACTCACTTGCACTCGCACAATGACAGGGTTTGGAAACTTGTGAAAGTTATGATTAAAGCATTGATTACTCAATACGAAAATACTGATCATAAGTAGATAGCCATTTTTGTGCTATGAAAAATACGAGGTAATTTCCACAATTTGATCTAGCTTTTACTAGTTGTTTGCTAAATTTTCTTATTAAATACCCTTTATTCCTGAAAATTTATAATCAAACCAACTAGAATTTCGGAGTTCTCGGCTTTCACGCGCTCGCTAATTCAAAAATATAAGCTGTGTGCCGCCCCATGACTTTGACCCTGGCCTGTGACCGGGTTGGTCTCATCACATATGAGGGATCGCATGTGCACCTATGACAAAGTTTGGTTCCAATTGAACTTCAAGTTTTTAATTTTTAAAAGTTTAAGTTGTTGTGATTTTTCGTGTTTTGATGTTTTTTTGACCTTTGACCTTTCAACAATACCTTTTGACCTCATCAACATTGAGGGATCCCATTGTGCACTATGACAGAATTTGGGTTCCAATTGAAGTTTAACTTTTCAATTTGAGTCAATTTAAAAAAAAACTTAACATTTTTTGACACACCAAATCCACAACCAACAACAACATACATACACACGCACAACGGATTGCGAGGTGGTCCTGCCAGCCTATAGCGGGCGGCCCACAACAAAACAAAATCAAACAAGGTGCAGTTATTTCTTGTGTAAATAAGCCATGAGACCCATTTTATTCACGCGGCCATTTTAAAAGGCTGACTTCCGTGGATTTCCCTGAGGATGGCGCCCTCATTTTCTAAAACAATAGTTTTTTGCATTTACAGATGTTTGTCCTCATACTAACCACTCTGTGAAATAACTAAGCTCAATCCCAAAGTCTTCATATAGAAAATCACAACATTGTGATAAATGCTGAATCTGGATTTTGTTATAGTACACATTATCTTAATGTACTATTATACTACATGTAAATGTTCACTACATCAAAATAATCCTTTCATCTCAAACCTTGGATTGAGCATTTTAAGTGAGCATTTTTGACTATCTTTAGTTCTAGTGAGACATTTTTAATTAATACACACACAAAAAAAAATTAATATTCAAAATCTCTGAGTCGGCCCTTTTAATTTCTTCTCTGTACTGTTTACCGTACCCTGCCTATTTTGTAAATGCCACATATGGGCAAAAATAGGACAGATTTACATACATACATAACAGGGTTCAAGATGATTTTGGGTTTATTCCTACCTGGTCCAATCCCATTTGGTCCAAATTGGGAACGGAATAAATGGGTATTGGACAAAATTGATGATTGGACGAATGAGAATTGGACCAAATAGGAATTACATTAAATGGGATTGGACGAAGTAAGATTGGACTAAGTAAAAAGTTACCAAATATTTGGCACTTTTGGGATAAATAATGAGTTTATATGCTGCATCAAACATAAAAACGTTTTCTGGGCAAAGAACATCACTTTCTCCACACAAAACAGCCAAATTATATCATTTGTTCACGTAGTAATTCACCAGCTATGGTCAAAAATGAAATTTCTGCTCAATCAAGCATATCCAAACATTTCAGATGGCATTTTTACCTCACATTTGTTGCAATAAACAAAAACATAGTTTTAATCTCCTCGGTGATACAATATGTAGCTCAGAGTGCATACGGTAATAAAGAAATTGTCCTACTTCTAAGGTGAACACTACAGACTATGACCCAGACCCCTTTGGCCAAATTACTGTCAAGAAATCAAGGGGAAGATATTGCAACTACTACAGCAGCATAAAACAGTTCCCCTAACCAAAGTTACATAATCTTTATTGGAAACTTATTTCACCACTACACTGTACGCAAAACATATGATAAAACACCCTGCATACTGCATGTATGCTATGGGGAACGGTGTGAAAGTTAAACAAAGAATGCAAAACACATTAATGAGGTAATAAAAACTTTGGGCATTTTTTATAAGGTCTTTATTCTGTTTAAATGTGTCTCCTACGCATTGATGGCAAATACTTAAATTTTTAACTTAAGGTTGAATCTTTGGAGTATTTTAAATTTGGTGTATGTAAGTTGAATCACAGTAAAATATACCCTTAATAAGCAAAAAAAAATGTTTTCAGTAGCCCAAACCAAAATGCAAAATGTTATTTTTTATTTTTCAAAAAAGCATCACACCAAATGGTTAGTCCAAATCAGTTCAAACCATGTTTTACTGTGTAACTATTTATTAGCTTATAAAACAAAGAACAAATATTTAAGATCACCTGCATCCCTGAGGCATTTTTGAATTTACTGAATTCATGAAATTAAAAAAAAAAACATGGTTTAAATGTGCATGACCTTTTGGAAACAACTTTTTTTTTTTTTTTTTTTGTGTGAAAGTTAAACAAAGAATGCAAAACACATTAATGAGGTAATAAAAACTTTGGGCATTTTTTATAAGGTCTTTATTCTGTTTAAATGTGTCTCCTACGCATTGATGGCAAATACTTAAATTTTTAACTTAAGGTTGAATCTTTGGAGTATTTTAAATTTGGTGTATGTAAGTTGAATCACAGTAAAATATACCCTTAATAAGCAAAAAAAAATGTTTTCAGTAGCCCAAACCAAAATGCAAAATGTTATTTTTTATTTTTCAAAAAAGCATCACACCAAATGGTTAGTCCAAATCAGTTCAAACCATGTTTTACTGTGTAACTATTTATTAGCTTATAAAACAAAGAACAAATATTTAAGATCACCTGCATCCCTGAGGCATTTTTGAATTTACTGAATTCATGAAATTAAAAAAAAAAACATGGTTTAAATGTGCATGACCTTTTGGAAACAACTTTTTTTTTTTTGCTTAATGTAACTCTCCATACAACACATGGCAGCACACGATACCACACAATGGCTGACAAAAAATAGCCGAGGCAGCATGCATGCCGCCATAGCGTATACAACAGGGTTTATCAAATGATTAGTGGAGTTCAATCTCCAACCTCAATTCATTTTGTAAGAGAAACAGTGTACTTTAATATATTTTACAACCTTTTGATAGCTGGTTCAAATTGTCATTCCACTTACAACCAATCCTAAAATGGTCACTGAAAATTCCTTTTCTCCAAGTTAGCAAAATGTGTCACTGTTGTCTGAATGATACATACATGTAAGATGAACAATTTCTTAGATTAAAAACAAGTCTTTTGAAAAACTGATAAATTTTCTTCTCACCAATTGGTTTTGAGAGTAAAGTGGATCTATGACAACAACTTTAAGGTTACTCCTTATGCCCACATTTCTTGATACTGTTGAGATAATGCAGCCCTCGTCATCTCTATGTCTTGGGTTATTCGCTACCTTCTTGTCACATAACTGGGCTTCTCCTTGGAATCATACCATTTAAGACTCTTTGGGGAATGTGGACATAATACAATCCCTTAAGCAAAGCACATCTTGACTAGATTTTCTTTTTCTTCAAATAATGTACTTCTTTGTGAAAAAGTGACAAAGATCATTATTACAAAAATTTACAAAGGTCATCACCTCTAAAAAAGTTAAATATGATATTTAACACAAAATATACAGAATTCACTTGATATTTAATAACTAAAACAGTTGTACATAAGCACACACCTCCCTTAAATATGCACCTTTTTGTGGCAGAGTTTGTGTAAACTAAACATCTGTGTGAATAAATTACTGTACCGGTATCATGCAACGTAAACCACACACACAGATGCCAGGGATGAAGGCAGAGTTATTTAAATTTGGCTGGGGCTCAATTTTGTCCTTACAGTTACAGGAGGGGCAAAATAGTTTTAAATGATCCTGTAGAGATAGGTCAAATCAATTTCTATGTGTATAATTGTTAGATTTGTGAGAAACCAAATCTTTGTGCAATATAACATATATTCACATTTTTTTCTGCTTAATAGAGAATTTGTCAATATAAATAATTCAGTGACAAAATTGACATGGCAAATAATTAAATGGAATTGTATTTTCCTGTTCCGTGCAATTGCATGGTGAATATACACAGTTCAAAATGTATCTGACACCACCCAGATAACCTATGATGATTGTGCTTCACACAATGTGCGAGGCAAAATAATTACTATGTCATCATCTGTTTACTTATGAGCTGTTGGTTCATTTAAAGAGACACTGGCACATTTGAAAAATAGTGCGCCCTCAAGATTTTTCAAAATAAGATATTTTTGCATGGTTGTAAGGCTTTTATATACAAAAGCCCTCACCCAAAATGATAAGACCAAATCAGCTTCCTTATGGGTAAACAGAACAATTTTATAATTTAACGTCGCCTGCGACGTTAAATTCAGCAGACGACGAAAATGGCGTTTAACACAAGAACACGCACGCCGTATGCATGTTTCCCACGCTATGCACACTGTTTGATCGGTCTATAACCTTTGTGGTTTTAATATCAGTGAGTACGAGTCAAAAATATTCATGTAATATACACATTTGTTGATTAAAGTTATGGAAAACTTAAAAGTTGGCCTACAAATTACCTGGATGTCTTATCCTCATATCAATGTCCTATCTGTTTTGGGGTATGTTATTTTTATGTGTAAAATATATCTCTGTTCTTCCAATGGCCTAGACTATCATTTGAGAGCAAATTGAAGAAATTTCATATTTTGTGAAAATGTGCCAGTGCCGCTTTAATAACACATATTTAAACTATGGGGTCATTCGAAATAAGCGATGCACATCCACGTTGTGAAATAACTGGATGTCATTGAAAATGTACTGAAATACGCATCTGACCCTGATCAATACCAAATATTTAAATTCCATTAAGTTTTTGGTCTCTTTTGGTGAGACTTTCAGAGTGCAATGTCACAAGAATCAATCAGTGAATATTAATTGCATAGTCTTAGTCAAATTGTGCCCAAGGTCTCGTGAGAATGATTCAGCACAAGCTTATCACCTTGGTGGACTTTACAAGTGCAGTGTTTCCTCAAACTAGAGACTAACATCACAAAACACTCAAATGAATAACAGCTCAAATTGTGTGCTAGTGAAAGTTGGTAACATTAATAATCAAAATCTGCCTTTGCCTTTGGTTTATTTCTATACCTTTAGTAAAGTAGTTTCAATATCAATCATCATACAGCTCATCAAAAACTGCACATGCTCAGTAACAGAGTTTCCAGAAGCCAGCCATGGTTTGTCTTTTATTATAACTTGAGACTTGGAGGGAAAATGGCTTCATATTATGTGTGTGTGCATTATCAATAAATGAGTTTCCCAACTACATTTCATCATTTTAACTATGGACTTGAAAAAAATTGCTTCACTTTTTTTTTTTTTTTTTTGCACATGATGAAGTTCCAGACTCCCAACTTGCACACTACCAAAAAACTTCAAACTCTGAAATGAGCACCCGCTCATGTATGCGTACAATCACACACACACACACTCTCTCTCTCTCATGCATACACACACACATCTGCACATACATTAAGAAATTGAAAGAGTTCCATATGTAACCCTCTTTAAAATTCTACAGGAAACAAATTCTTTTTAATTATGGCCTAACACTAACAAATAACCAAACCCTAAGGCCAAAAATAAAAAAGAACTTGTTACATGTAAAACTCTGAAGGGATTGTTACTTATGGAACTCTTGCCTAAGAGACATAACATGATATGATAATACTAGGCAGTCTATAATACTATTTAAGGCAACTCATACCATCCAAGGGAAGTAAAAGTTTATTGGATACTTTTTTTTACTTTTAATTTTACTTGCTCAGGCAGTGGGAAACAACTAATACGTGGATTTTGGGTTTTCCGACCGGATGTAATCTTTACCGAAATTTTACCAACAACGCGCACTCTATATAAAATATATAACGCATATATATATTCTACAGTGTTTTGTGTCATACGGTCATTTTTCTGTCATAACTGTGCTAAAACCGTTTGCTGTACATAAATTTTACCAGTAACGAGTACTCTTTGATTGCCTTGTAATTTTTGCACCACAAAATGTGCGCGTAGTTTAAAGGAGGCGCACTAAACCGCGAGCGTGCATGGAGTGATGCATATCTACTCGTACATCGTTGGTGCATTGTGGGATAGGAATTTCGTTAAAAAATGATTTCCGGTAGGAAACCCAAATCCATGTATAGCCAACACCTTACTGAATCGGCTTGTTTGTCATCCACATTTTTTTAATATTTTTAAAATTATTAGTAGTCAGACAAATTTTAGGGGCTAATTGGAAAAGGACAAGTAAAATTTTGTTAACCTTAGAATGGGCACACATAGAGATGAAAATTTTGCTAATTACTGAATAGAAAATGCCCTTTGTTTCAAGATTGAGGCTTGCAGTTCTGGTCTTAAGTATTGGTACAGTGGTCAACTGCAGAACTTTCACAGTTCTTATAGTGAACACTCTCATATAGTTTTATTTACAAATACCAGATAATTAAGCAGCTGCTGAATTGATTCATATAAATGACTCTGTCCTATCTTATTCCACACCTTAAGTCCCAAGCAAACATACTATATATATATTACTCATGGGATATTTATGGGCTATTTGATCTTAACAGACAAGCTGCATTTAACCATGTCAGAGAGATATTGAGCCTGAAAAAAAACCCAATTTTCATAACTCCATGAGTTCTACTTGATAACAATTATAAGAACTTAAATAATTTTTGAGGCAATCAACAACCTGGTAAGTAAGGTGGTAAGGCTAATGAGGACTTGAGCTCAAGTATTTGTAAGCTGCATTTCAACTGGTTATTGAAATCAATACAAAATGTAATTAGCCAATCAGAAATGCTGTAAAAAGGCAGGTAATGCCCAGCTGAGTAAGGTGCAGCAGCAAAACATACTCCATATTTACTGGAACCCTTTCGTATCTGCCACCTTCATCAAGACTGGAACCCTTTCGTATCCTCCACCTTCATCAAGACCAATCTATGGGGATCTGTTCATGAACTCAAGTTGTACCCTGTGTGACACATGGAAAGGCTCTGTCATAACCCTCGTTCCTGAGCATGGTTGAGGAACAGTGATATTCTAACCAATCTATGGATCTGCTCATGAACTCAAGTTGTAATCAAGTGTTCCCATACAAGGTAGAGCCTGATAAGAACCCTAGTTCCTGAGCATGTTGAGGAACAGTGCTGTCTATTCAATCTATGGGGATCTGCTCATGAAATCAAGTTGTACTAAGTGTTCCCATACAAGGTAGAGCTTGATCATAACCCTTGTTCCCCGAGCATTGTTGAGGAACAGTGCTGTTCTATTCAAACTATGGGGATCTGCTTATGACTCAGTTGTACTCAAGTGTTCCCATACAAGGTAGAGCCTGATCATAACCTCTTTCCATGAGCATTGTCAGGAACAGTGCATGTTCTATTCAATCTATGGGGAATCTGATCATGTGAACTCAAGGTGTATCAAGTGTTCCCAACAAGGTGAGCTGATCATAACCTTGTCCTGAGCATGTTGAGGAACAGGTATTTAAACCAATATAGGGATCGCTCATGAACTCAAGTTGTACTCAAGTGTTCCCATACAAGGTAGAGCTGATATAACCCTCGTTCACTGAGCATTGTGGCGGAACAGTGCTGTTCTATTCAATCTATGGGGCTCTGCTCATGAACTCAAGTTGTACTCAAGTGTTCCATACAAGGTTAGAGCTGATATAACACTCTTTCCCTGAGCATGTTGAGGAACAGTGCTGTTCTATTCAATCTATGGGGGATTGATCATGAAAACGCAAGTGGTTGTACTCAAGTGTCCATACAGGTAGAGCCTGATCAAACCCTTGTTCCTGAGGCATTGCTGAGGAAACCAGTGCTATTCTAACCAATCTATGGGGATTGCTCATGAAATCAAGTGTACTCAAAGTGTGCCATACAAGGTATAGCCTGATCATAACCCTCGTTCCCTGAGCATTGTTGATGGAACCGTGCTGTTATATTCTATGATGGGGTAGGCTTCATGAACTCAAGTTGTACTAATGTGTGACCATTGCGATATAGAAACATCATAACCCTTGGTTCCCTGAGCATTGTTGATGTTGAAAAACACTCAGGCAACTTTATTCACTGGGGAAATATTCCTGAAATTGTTGCTATTTATATTAAGGTGTTACTATGAAATACGCTCATGCTTATTCTCATATTATGGGGCTATATTAGGATATCAGTGCATTTGCCAACTATCACTGCTCTCACAACAGCAATCAGATGACATGCAAAAGATACACTTTTGTTTTGAAGATTATCCATTTAAACAATGATCAGAGGGAATGTGGAGCACAGAACCAATGTATCCGTAACATCTCGGGCAAACTGGCACCTATTAACGGTTAAACTAACCAATGCTTTCATCTCTGCAAAAGTACCTTTTACTTTGGTAAGCATACTTTAAGCGTGATGCGTGTAAATGTGATGGTGCAATCTAATGCTAAGCCCCGCCCCTCTGGATGTCGCACGCGTAAGTCTTCGTAAAAGGTATTTTGAAAATAGTTTTATAGCGGCCAAACCCCAAGTTCTTGGCAAACGATTCAGCGACACCCGTAACTTCATAAATACATTCAAAGTGGTTTGCGTCAGTTCTCCTAACACATTAAGTAAAACTCCACTATGAACCTTTTCAAAGTGGTTTTGAAACACCTGAGGTGACACCTGAGGGGTGGTTGTGACAAGTCAGGTGCGGTGTGAGAGGTAACCATATACAGACCAATTTATCCCTTGGTCCCCTTTGGGAAAATCCCATTTACTATCTATACCTACTCTTATAAACCTAATAGCCTTGTTAAAACCATTATATACTCTCTGCATTGGTTCTTGCTTCAAATATTTTGAATATCGGAAAGAATCAACGGAATAAATGATTAGGTCAGGTGGTATAGAGTGGCCCAGAGGGTGTATTGAGTCAATACCACAATGTGTAACAGTTTTGTGAAATTACACCTCAATAGGATCTGTGATCCCACAAAACTGTCCTATTCTTAACATATAAAAACCAAGATTCTATGCTTCATTTTAGCCCACAGGCATTAGTATATACTTGGGGAATTTTGCATGATCATGAAATCTTGTGTTTCTTAAACTTCTAGGAACTTTATCCCTAAGTACTGACATTTGTAAGAGTACAGTTACAGTATCGTAAATTGCAATTGCATTATGGGATTGATTAAAAAAATTACCCTCTGGGCATGCTATTTCATACGAAAAAATCAGCCCTGTGTGTTTAAACTCGGTCAAAAAAAAAAGAAGAGAGTTGTCTCAGTTTCTGTAGCTCTCAACCCCTACGTGTTCTGCTTTTTTCGTAAAAAGGCTATGACAGGAAATTCTTTTTTATTGCACTTTTAGACAATTTATGCCACTTCACAGCCAAATTTTATTTTTTTTCTTATACTTCCAAAAAATTAAACATTTCTTGAAAAAACTTTATATAAAAATACTGCAAGTAAAATTGTGTCATCCCCCGCAAGATTTTTGTTGCTATTAAAAACGGACGAGGACGGAGTTGTATTGAGTAATGGGAACACCCATGACCCACTCACATAAAAAACACTAATTGGGTTGTGGTTTGCACTCCGTATCGCTGTAATTTCTTTTGATATTTTGGTGGTGAGTGCTATATTGCATGAGGTTGGCGACCAACGTCTGCAAATTTGTACCTTTGTAGTAGCATATAGTCTTAGTGGCGACTGTCGATTACCCAAAAGAGAGCTGAAGTGTGTGCAAACCCTAGATACATCATCCAAAATCCGCAATTATAACAGTAATTCAAATTCAATTTTTTTCAGGTATGCTATATACTTTCTTACACTCACATTCTTTTTCGACTCTGAAACTTCTCCTTTGGGGAATTCTTACATCAAATGTCATTATTAAGCTCCTCTTACATGATTATTTTCATAGTTTGGCATGCCTCACCTTTTTTCATCATTCTAGCTCCCGGCCATGTGATTTTATCTCTAAACTATTTTGACCTGTGACAAAAAGAAATGGTGTAATATTTTTGAATCATAACTATTCTATGAATCCTGCAAGTTGTGTGTAAGGATGCAAGAGAAATTTTCGAAAGTTTTTTTTTTCAGCTTAAGCCAGAGTTAACATTTGATTTTCAAATCCCTTTATTTTCGATGGCTCAAACAAAAATAGGGCCAAAACAAAAAATTTAATCTGTTAAAATATAAAATATGTGACTCTATACCATGAATGGTCTATCAAGTAGCTAAGGAACAGAAGGTCATACCAGAGCTCTTGAACTCACAGGGTGAGTGCGCAGGTCGTCTTCTAATGGCATTGGGCCAGATTACTCTTGCAGACTTATTTATAAATGGTTGGCAGTGAGGGTTAAAGTGCCGCGTACATAGCACCCACGCTGGTTTGCACCAATGATAAGAAGTCTGATACGCCAAAAACCACACACTAGTTGCTCTTGAACTTCTCCTTAGTTTATGTACACCATTTCAATTGTTTGTCTTCTATATTGTCTTCCATAAGAGAGTGCCATCATTATTATCAATGACAAATACAAAACTGGGAAAAAACTCAGAGCAAAGAACATTTGGGCTAAAGCTCAAAGATGGGCTAACATTTAAAATGGCCAGAAATTTGGACTAAAAGATGTCCCTTATGGCCCATTCATAGTGGTAGTCACCTGAAGAGGAGGATAGTGTTCTTCCCACAATGCAATTCTTCCAATAAAATTGGCACTGGTGTCACAAGAATTATAGTGACAAAAGTACCAAATAAGAACGGAACTTAATCAAATTTGCAATTTAAATACTTTTGTCAATATAAATTCATGGGACAGACAGGCAAAATTGTGGTGGAAGTAATGCTTGTCACCCGTTCGAGCAACACATTACTTTGTACCTTGTGGCACGAGAGTGTTAGTTCCATTCAATCCTATTAGTGTTATGTTAATGTAATTGTGATAGTGTGTATAAATCATCCCCTCTTCTTTCGAATATGGATGCGTAGAGTAAAAGGGGGAAACATATACAAAGGTTAGTCAAACTATTATTTTTTGGTCCACTGTATTAGAGGTTTATTACATGTGAGCAGTGGGTGATCACATCTGCAAAAACAGTTCTCAAATCATATTACATAATTTTCTTTTGACATTCATTCTCGACAGGGAGATTTAATATTTTTGCTCCGTTTATATTACCCTACATTTCTGATAGATATTGATGTGAAATGGCACCATGTAAGCTTTAACCCATTCGACCGCTAGGCATTCTGTATAAGTTAAACACATAGTCATTGCTTTGCGATTGCTTCCCAAACATTTGCAGGTTTTCATTTGGGATGCCATCTAAAAAAAACAACCAACAAAACTAGGCTTGTTTGGACTCATTTAAATGCCTTTTGCATGCTGATTCTGGATATTGCCCACGAACATAAATGATTTTGAAATTTTATAGCCAAATAACCCAAAATTGACCAATATATCTTTGCCCGTATATATCGGCTCCCGCAGTCAGGTGGTTAACACAACTTTTAACTTGTGTAAATGGTGCAAATTGCACAATAAAATTTAATTTACTCGATCAGCTGCCACTTCGTATGGTGGTGGAGGCGCACCAATTCTGTATGGACGGTAATTTAATCCATGGGGAAAGAAACTTACATTTTTTAGTGACACTCTCCCACAAACCGCACTGATACCCCCAAAACTGTGTGTTTCTTCTACAGAACTATATTCTTGTTGTGAATGGAAGTATTGGACCAATGGCAACATTTCCACTTGATTACAAAGATGGTACTAACAAATAAAGTTGCCCATTTCAAAATGGCAATTTTCAGGATTTGTTTAGGGGAGTGGCAATTGCTTCAATGCCATTTACGATTAACTTACAGCAATGGGTTTTAGACCCTGGGGAGGATAGCCTTTAAAAACCTTGGGACAATCTATAAAAATGTTGTTTTTGGAACTGGTTACTCACTTGTGCTAAAATTTTAAATCTAATCTCCTGGTTTACCATCTATATGGGTTCTTCCCTGCATAAAGAAAACTTTAAAAAAACAATGTCAACATTTCCCTTTAGAGCGATACCTGTCATGATTTAGACGTGTAAGAGTGTTTTCTAATTGATAAGAGAGCCTGACACTTAAAAATACGCCCCATCAAGTTCCGTGGAAAACAAACTTTTGGTTTTGATGATACCAATCCCTTTCTACTACTGTACTATATCTTTAGAGGTTAATGGCTAATATTTTTAGCTTGAAGTGCTTGGACAAACAATCAGTGGCAATGACGGTTAGTTTTGCTGACGAATATGGGCACAAGTCCCCCGTGTTCAATGCCATTATATTCTGGTTCCAACTGATGCCAGTGCATTGATTTTTGCTAATGCACAAAGAACTAAGAATATGCAGACATTACCACGCAAATTCATCATGTTTATACAGGAGCCTTTTTTACCAATAACCTTAATAATGTTTTGAAATCCAATGCGTAATGTTTCTAATGAAAATATACCAACACTCACCCATAAAATGAATCAATCCACGTTGCACGTAAAGTTCTAAAGCACAAACCACAAAAGCCCGACTACGCTCATTTACCATCTCCTTTTTCCAGTGGAACAAATAATCATACTGTTTTTGGTCCAATCTATATCTACTCTTAAAATAAATTTTATGAATTTATGGTGAACCCATAAAATGAGTTTTTACTCTATTTGGAGGCCACAATTTCAGGACCCAATGAGAAATAGGGTCTTTCATATGGTATAAAGACAAAAACACTCCTATAAACAGTGGGGTCCTAATGATAATTGGAACAAACATCTATGAACATAACCTTCATTTTATTTTGGTAATTCTGGTAACTGTGGCACCGACTCTTACCTTCGCCTACAAATGGATATTCTTGTCCATCAATCATGCCAGGTTCTATTTCCAGTTCTAATAATTTCTCTTCATTTACTAATCTGTACAAATTACAGATACACACATAATTTAAATTGTACCGAGAAATAAAATAAACATTTGTACATATCTAAATAAAAAATGAGGCACCTAATTAAAAGAATTGGCATTTTAAAGCTAGCCCATTCCTTTTTTGTAGGTTTGTAAAGATATTTTTTAGGGGAATGAAAATTTGGCTTAAAAGAAGTAGCCCCCAAATGCAATAAAAAAGAAAAAAAGCACTTGGCATTGCTTTTTCAACTAAAAAAGTTTGCCATACCTTTCTTAAGACATAACTGGTGTCTGTTTCTTTCCTTTCCTCCTCATCAACAAAACAAAATTCAGTTCTTTTTAGTGTAATCATATAAATTACAGTCTGATTAATAATGTTTTTGACAGAATCGAACACACACGAGCATTGTGAGCCAGGGTGAACATCATGCCTCGAAATTTCGCGATGCATAATTGGTCGAAAGATGGGTTCGAACCTCTGCAGAGCTTTGTTGCGCTTACATGAGGTGTTCATATTTCCCTGTCCAAGTAATTTTAATCCACTGTAACTACGTAACCTCATTATCAAAATTGAATGAATAACAACTGAATTTTTCATCACTAGAATAGGAATGGTGCCATTTAAGAGTGGCACTTCCTGATCTAATTGCCTATTGCAATTATTGCTCCCGTTTGATGAGACCCAGGAGAAAATTGAAGAACCCACCTTTCAAAGTTTCATTTTCTAAAGAAAAACAAATCCATCACTGACGCTTATTAATGTTTACTTTAAGTTTTGACAAATCAGAGAATGTAACCAATTTCCCAAAAATCCAAAATGTGAAAACCAACGACAAGGCCAATTTTTAGCGCATCATTCCAGGGAACGTATTTTCCTTACGAGATTTTAGGGTACAAGACCCCTTTCCCTAGAATTAATTGTTATTTAAAACTTGGCTTTTGATGCAGTTCTACCTATTTATTTAAACATTTGGCATTTTTGCCAGGCAGAACCCAATATTGATATAAGGTTAGAAATTTCTCCAGAACATCAGGGAAAGATATAGTGGGAAGTCATCTGATTTTAGATGCAGGAGAAATCAAAGTTTCTCGGAGAAAACATGCAATGAACGAGTATGGTTGCCAACCAAATTCCATACCCACTGGCTTCGACTGGGAATCGAACCACGGGCCGCATTGGTGAAAGGTGAGTGAACTCGACCGCTACACCAACTTCCTCCTTTATCATTACTTTGGAAGCCCTCTCCTTCAGCTACTTCATTCACAAATTGTCATGTGTACTGTGCCAGTAGCTGCTATGGTAGACGGTATTGCAGTATAGCCTACCACACAAGTAAGAAAACGGCCATATCCTAGTAAATGTCATTACGTAGCATCTTATAATTGGTTGTCCTTTGGAAGCCCTATCCTTCATCTACTGCATCACAAATTGCTCAGTGTGGTACTGTGCAGTAGCTGCATGGTAGACGGTAGTTGCAGTATAGCCTACCACACAAGTAGAATCTGGCCATAAACTAGTATGTCATCTACGTAGCATCTTATAATCGTGTGTACTTTGGAAGCCTATCCTTATCTACTGCATCCACAAATGCTCAGTGTGTACGGTGTGCAGTAAGCTTGCTAGGTACACCCAAGTAGCTGTAGTATAGGTAACCACATGAGGGAAAATCTGGCCGTGTATGCACTGTTAACTTACACCTGACTTTGGACTTCATCACATACTCCTGCTGTGACATCTGAAATCTTCCAGGACCCATTTGGAATGTCTTCATTCTTGTCTGCAATTACACCTTCTGACGCCAGGGGCTTTCTTTGGCAACAGGTTTAATCTTACCATCTGAAGAAGGGTATTGAGTTAATTGAGATAAGGGTCAAAGGTCCACTTACACAGATCAAAGTACAATGGTAATTATGGTCGTCCTCCATAATCACATTCAGTCAATCCCTACTTTTAAGGTGGCTGGTGAAGCCAGGAAACTAGTCAAATGGACAGTTTTTAGTTTTTTTCATGTTGGTAACGCATTAAATGTTTTCTTTCATATATTTTAAACAGAATTATATATATTTCATTTTTCCTACTATTTTTTGGTTTCATTTTTAATTTACTATGTTACACATTTTGTTTGACCAAGAACATCACATGGGCTGAACCGCAAAGGGCGGGTTAATTTCCGCGTATTACGCAGTACGCGTCTGTGCTATTCGTCGCGCGCGATGTAATGAGCGCATCCGAAACGCCTTGATGCATCCATTCGATTACGCATATGACGCAACACCCATGGTAACTTTGTATGCATTGAAAATAAGTGCCACGTGAGTTGCTTTTGCAAACTGAATGGGATTAATTTCACGATTTTGAGCTCATAAATTGTTGAATTTTTTTTTACATAAGTATCCAGATGAAGCAATTTTTGACATGGGTGCAGAAAGCAGTGTGAAAATAAAGAGATGAACGCTTGGGGTTGGTATAAGGCTATTTTTGTAGCGAAATGGGACAATATTTGGACAAATGGCGATTTTCCCTGTGTTCACTTTCAGCGATAATTCGAAATTTACGGTTCCCAGTTACTCTCGAATCCATATCAGCACAGGTAAGAAATGGAACGCATCATAGAGAGCATATCAAAATCTGTTTGGTAATTTTTTAGTTTTTCTTTTTGGTTGTGGGCAAAAATCGTGATTATGTCAACCTTTGAACAATCTTGGCGGTGTTCCAAATTGAAACACGCGGTTTTTGGCTTTTGTTTGGCAATCATTTGATAAATAGTGGCAGAATTTGAAAAAAGGGGAAAATACCGACCCTAGAAATATGACTCTGGAATACAAAAAAGAAACAAGGCACATTTTTTATAACATTTCTATCATTTTTTTCTAGGGAAACCAAAAAAAATGAGTGAAAAAATCTCCATTTTTTATGTTTTCTCAAAAATACGTATTTTAGGGGGAAAATATTGTTATTGGATTCCTTGATGCATTTCCTTCTCAAATAGGACCAATTTTATATATGTTGGAAACAACAATTAAGAAGAAGAAGATACGGCAAAAAACAGTTCCTTTGAATTCTTGACTTCACAGCCACCTTAGGGTTAAGGGCACGTGTCATCATGGCTTTGCTCAATATTTTCAATTCTATGGGCAATTTCTGAAGATAGACATTGAAAAAAATTAGGTGGTGCGGCCTTAAAAAGCTGCCGTCTCATGTTTTTGTTCCAATTACAAAAAAATCAATGAGATGCTGTTTCCCAGTCCAATTAATTTGTTTTAAGATTTAAATTTAATAATAGTTTAAAATCCTAAAATATTAAAGATAGTTACCCACTAAACACACAGTTTGTTTACATCTTAGTATGTAGATCTTGCACACACTCTATTCAAACATTCATAACATCATCATAAAAATAACCTGGATAATACCGCACCACAGCGTATAAAAACTGCTCAAAATGTATGTGCAAGAATTTGTTTCAGAATAGTTAGAAACACCATTAGTTCAAAATCATTAATACTGAGGCTGATCCTTTCCAATGTTGGACTGTGAACGATATGCATTTCCCTTCTGAGGAAGTGGAATGCCCCAAAAAATACCTATTTTAGCACCCTAAAAGATAAAATGGTCTCCCACCGGTGACCCCAGGGTACACCCTGTCGGACCATTGCTCTTCCTTAATTCCGTTTGGTCAAGCCCACCGAACGCGGTCATATCATGCTGTGGGGCGGGTCCGGAAGCGGGAGAAGGCAGTTAACAATGGAAAGGAAATCAGGTTTTAGTTAAATGATTTATTGAAACATAATGACGTGTCTAAACTAAATCATTCACTGAGCGATTTCCTTTACATCCAATGTGACTGAAATATATTGATTTAACCCCCGTGAATGAATAATTCAATCAACACAAGACAAGCACACTCAGTCGGAGGTGTGGAGCAGGATATCTCAGAGCAGTCAACGGAATGCAGCCAAAGGCGAGGACCTACAACTAAACATAAAGAAGAAACAATGTTAAAGGCCTAAAGGCATTAACATAAAATCGGGGACATAGATGCTCACCTGACAAAACGGAATTAAGCAGGGTCGCGAGCGTCAACAGTCGGCAACCGGATGGGGAGAGAACTTTATGTATAGTTGTAGATAGATTTGTGTTGTTTCTCCAGGAGTGCCTCGCAACGTTCTCTCGGGGAGTTTGTACGTTTCTGTAGTACACCGACGAAAACGTTCTTTTGGGGAGCCGACACGACATGGTAACTTGAGCAATGTTACAATAGTTGCCCACGTGAGTGCTGCTTGTGCAAACCAGAATGGGAATTAAATTTCACGATTTGAGTCTCATAAATTGTTGAATTTCTGATCATAAGTATCCAGATGACGCAATTTGACATGGGGCAGAATCAGTGGTAAGAAAAGAGATGAAATCCTTGTGGTTGGAATAATGCTATATTTTGTAGCGAAAGGGACATATTTGGACAAAATGGCGATTTCTCTGTGTTCACTTTCGGCGATAATTCGTGATTTTCGGTTCCCCCAGTTTCTCGAAAGTCCAGATCAGCAAACAGGTAGAAATGGAACGCATCGTATATAGCACAATATCAAAAACTCTAGGGTCCGGTATTTTTTAGTTTTTTCATTTTTGGTTAAAATCGGGATATTATATGTCAACCTTTGAACAATCTTGCGTGGCGTTGTTCCAATTGAAACAAACACGCGGTTTTGGCTTTTTTTGGCAAATAATTTTGATAAATATTGCCGAATTTGAAAAAGGGAAATACCAACCCTAGAACGATGACTCTGGAATCAGAAAACGAACAGAGGCACATGTTTTATAACATTTCATATTTTTTTATAGGGAACCAAAAAAAAATGATGAAAATCAATCCCCGTTCTCCCTTGTTTGGTTATGTTTTTTCCAATTTTCCCTTTTTTTAAGTTTTAAATTTTTTGAGGTATAAATAAAAATAGTGTCATAATTTTTGATTCCTTGAGTCATTTCCTTCTCAAATTGTACACTTTTATATATGATTGGAACAACAATTAAGAAGATCGGCAAAAAACATTTCCTTTGAATTCCTGACCTCACATCCACTTAAGGGTATAAGGGCACGTGTCATCATGCTTTGGCAATATTTTCAATCTATGGGCAATTTCTGAAGATTAGACATTGAAAAAGATTAGGGGGTGCCCTGCCCTTAAAAGTCTGCCGTCTCGATCAATTGTTTTTTTTTCTTCCAATTACAAAAAATCCATGAGATGCTGTTTCCCAGTCCAATAATTTTGTTTTTAGATTTAAATTTAATATAGTTTTTAAATCCTAAATATTTAAAGATAGTTTAACCACTAAACCCACATTTTTGTGTTTACTCTAGTATGTAGATCTTGCCATCAGCATCTTATCCAATCACTTCAATAACATCACAAACATACCGTGGCTAATACAGCTTCACCACCGCTGTATAAACTGCTCAAAATTGTATGTGACAAGAATTGTTCAGAATAGTTAGAAAAACATTATGTTTCATAAATCATTTCACTGAGGATGGCGATTTTCCTTTCCAATTTTTGACTGAAATATATGCATTTCCCCTCTGAGAAGTGGAATGCCCCAAAATACTATTTTAAGCACCTAAAGTAAAATGTCTCGACCAGTGACCCCGTCACACCCTGTCGACCATTTCTCTTCCTTAATATTCCGTTTTGGCTCAATCCCACACGGACGCGTTCATATCATCTGTGTGTTTGGCCTGGAAGCGGGAGTCAACCATTTGAAGGAAATCGAGGCTCTTCAGTTTAATTATTTATGAAACATCATTGCGTTTACCTAACTAGTCTTTTACACTGATCTGATTTCCTTTAACACCAATGTTGACTGAAATATATGCATTAACCCCGTTGAATGAATAATTTCAATCAACACCATACTAGCACACTCAGTCGAGGTGGATCATGATATCTCCGACATTCAAACATAGTGCACCAAAGGCGAGACCCTACACTAAACATAAAGACATATGTTAAAGGCCTCAAAAGGCATTAAACAACATCAAAATCGTAAATAGGGGACATAGATGCTCCCTGACAAACGGCATACTCGGGGCGAGCGTCACATTCTGCAACCGATGGTAGACTTTATGTAAGTGTAGATAGATTGGTGTTGTTTCTGCAGGAGTGGCCCGCGCAACGTTCTCTTGGGTAGTTTGTACGTTTCTGTATCACCGACGACAACGTTGTGGGAGCGCCCTCCACTACATAGGCTAGCTTCGCAGATTTCGGCATACTGTTACCCGCGTGTGATAGGCCCATAACGACGTGCTGTTTAGCTAACTGCATGGGCTCGCGCTTGGGAAGCTCCTATCACCGCGTTGGAATCATTTTTTTAATTCAAACAAGCGCTAATCCATCTAGCAATCGTCGTTTTGGACGCGCACCCGTGGGGGGAAGCGTGTGTAAGACACAACGAGAAAGTTCGTTCGATCTCCCTGAGCGACTAAGTTTTATACGTTATAAAGTACTCAGGGGCCCGGAACGTGACAAAACCACAGCGATCTTTCACGAAAACCGAAGATTTGACATGTCAATTCTGGGTAGATAATTTTGATGTGAGGATGACTCGTTCTTTGTCAGAAAATCCGGCCTAAGAACAATTTGACCCGGTCCCGAGCAGAATTTCTGCTGACGCTGACAGCGATCGAAATATTCTTAATCTCCGAGCATCGTCTCCCATAGGCGAGAGCGACCAGGAAAGCCGTTGTTATATGGTGACTGTTTGAGTATGCTTCAGCCATTGGTTCGAACGGGGGGCTTCACTAATAGTCTAAGACTGAGTTAAGGTCCCAGGGAGGGACGGCCTTCCGTCGGATTCGTGGATTAACAATCCCCTCCTAGAAGGATACGGCTCGAACCAATCGTCATTGATATTTGATACCGTCGTCTGAAACCAGTCTTATGGATCGCTAAAGATAGCGGACTTGCTAGTTTTCTAACAGTCGAAGTTTCAAGTCCGCTATCAAAGCGATCGTGAGAAAGTCTGCGATCGCATCGGCTACAGATGCCCAAGTCGGAGACACCTCTCGTCGCTCACACCAGCGGAAGTAGAGTCCAAGCCGCTTAGAGTAAGCGTGCCTGTGTACTTCCTTCTTCCCTCTGATATGAGCGAGGCACAGCCCTCTGCGAAAAGCCAGAATCTCTGCATCGTTGCCGGATAATGGCCATACAGTCAACGCTAGATGTTCCAGCGACAGACGGGCGCTCCCTCCGTCCGGCAGAGTTATTAGATCCGGACGGATTGGTAAACGCTGTCATGAGTCCGCCAGATCGATCCACCATCGTCGCGACCCAAAGGTGGTGTCGGCCAACAGTTGCGATGAGGATGACAAACGGCACGCCATCCCGCCCATTTTTTTTTTCGAAACTACAACAATGTATGATGAATTGGTGGGAAGGCATAGGCCGTGACCACGTCACCCATCCCCGCCAGAGCCTTGACTGCGTACTCACCCGGGTCGTGAGTCCGGGGCAGTACAAGGGAGCTTGGTGACTCTGTTTCTAGGCGAACAGGTCGATCTGAGGCACATAGTCTCTCGAAGATCTTCCGTACAACATCTCTGTTCGTATCCCAATTCCGAGGGGCCGTCATCTTCTGCCGCGTTACAGTCGTCGGCAAGAAAGTATGAACGGCCCCCGGAATGTGTACTGCGGACTTCGTGATGGCCCGGTCTCTACACCACGCTATGAGGTACCGCATCATGGAGTCGAGGCACAGGGGCCGGGCCCGAGTCCCGCCCGTGTTTGTTTGATGTAAGGCCACACCACTGTGGAAGTTGTCCGTCTGTGACTCAACACTCTGGAGTTGGTTCACCCAGTCGCTACGAAGTGTAGCTCATGGTACGTTCCACTGCACAATTCGCGGCGATTGGACATGGGCCTGATCTCGTTCCGGGACCGACGGCCCCCGGAGGCGGCTGATGTCCTAGGTAGTGAAACCCCCCCAACCCGGCCTTCGAAGCTTCCGTCAGCATAACATATCGACAGAGGGCGCACGGGAACAGAATATCCCGAGTCCGGTTGGGGCTGTGAGACCACCTGCTGCCAGGTGCTCCTTATTGGACTTGGATCAGACGGTGAGTCTGGGTTGCTTGATTCTGGACCTGTATGTCGCCGAGGTTTCGAATTGAAGAAGCAGCCTCAATAATGGAAGCGACAGTACGGGAAAGGTCGACGAGACTAGCAGCCACTCAACCTAGAAGGCAAATCCGGTTCGAGCGGGGGCCTGCGAACGCAACGCCATGGATGTCCGCAGCTTGCAGCACGCATCCACCCGCTTCGGGTGCCGTCGGGTTCTGCTGCCATTGTCCTGAATCAGTTGCATCCTTGACACCCATATACCTCATTTTTGATAGGGGGTTAGGCTCGATTTGTCGAAGTTGTCAATCAAAGCCCAACCTCCTGCACCACCTTGAAAATGGTTCGACCGACCATGCTCGTCATCTGCGGCCTCGCTGGGGCGACGGTCCGTAGATTAGCCGTCCTGTGGCCAGGTACATTGTCAGAGGTTGACACCCCTGTCAACCTGAGGAATGCGCCCACTTCCCGGGTCCCGATCGTGAAGACCCTGGGAGGGGTGGATAGTCCGAAGGGGAGCCGTCTCCTCGTACTACTGGCCCGGTGAAGTGGGTCGACCGTGGAAATGTCAGACCCCTTCTCCAGGAGGGGTCCTAGACCTAGGCCAGAAGAATTTGGTTCTTCGGCTCCCCCTGAATCGGGGTAGGTCTCGGCATTGAAGTCGCTGGGGGTGTCGCGGTTAATTCTATTCTATACCCCCCTCCACCACACTCAGCACCAAAGGCGCGGGGGAAATGGCCGGCCATTCCCGCGCGTAAGAATTCAAGCGGGCCGCCCACCGGAGTGGTAGGCTCCCTCCCGAGGAGAGACCGCCTCGCCGCCTTGGCCCTCAGGACGAAGGCTTCTCCCTTCCCCAGGCGCCTTGCTTTTGAGAGGGGGACGAGCCTTCGTCTTGGGGTTGGCCGCCAACTTCTGAGAAGAAGTGCCGTTGCTGCGGGGCTGCTTGGGTTGCTGATGCGGTTTCGACTTCGCCTGCTTGGCGGCAGGTGCTGAAGAAAGGAGCGTGAGCGCGTTCTTCTTCTTCTTTAGCGCCATAAATCTCCGGAGGAGATCTTCGCCTGTGCCTCCTTGAGCGCCTGCCTCAGATCCACGCCTTCTTTCCGCTGAGGCAAGCGAGACGTGATTCACCTCGACGAACCTCCGAAGAGGAGCCCCGCGACTCGGTTCTTGTCTTAGAGACCTCTGAATGCCAGATCGAGCTCAGGGTTACGCAGAGTGAAGCAGGCTTTTCGTCCGCGTCGCAGGAACTGATGCGACGCGCCAAAGACCTTGAAGCCTCCGTTTGCCGAGTCATTACTCGCGAGGCTAGGACAGTTCCAAAGGCACGGAGGCTTCCGAGAGAAAAGCTCCACCCCCACCCTCGCCCATCGAGGATCTTGAGGTCTTGGGTCTAGTGACCATAATAGAAGCACCTAGCCCCTGATGCCAAGGTCACCCAGCCATGTCCAGGTGCCCTCCACTGGTCCTCCCAGAGTGGGAGTGAAAACGCAGTCGGTGCGGCCTTCGCCGTTGGCAACATGGCTGCTAGGTCGAGATCAATGGTCTTAGTCCTCGAGGAAAAGGAGTTGAAAATCCCCTTCAGTAGTTCTCAACGACTTGGCGAAAGTTATTTCAACCGGGGTTACGAAGAGAGCTTCTGAGTGACCTCCCCCGGAGCGCTTCCACAGAAGACCACCGTCTGTGGGAAGCGTCAACCCCTGGACGCGTTTTCCGGAGGAGGGATAGGGAGCCCATATTTGATCTGTCCCCTCCCCCCGCACCCCGCTCAGGTCTCTCCATGCAGTCCGAGAAACTCTCAGCCGAGTCGCCTGCGCAGCACAACACATGAGGGGTGCACGAGGGAAGAGAATCCACCTCAACCTGCTCCGAAGCTACCGCGGACATCGAAGGCTGCGAAGGAGTATCACCCCCCCCTTGACCTCCCCGAGCCCAAGTCCATCGCCTCCATCGCTGTCCTCCGAAACCAATCGGAAGTCCTGCGGCCTGGTAGGAAAGTCCTGATAGGACGGTGGGCGACAGAACTAGTCGGGATGGGAGGGCGGAAATTCCAGGCGAACTCCAAACCTTGTTCGTCTACACCATGTCCCTCCCGCATGTAAACCAAGCCAACTTTCATAGCTGTGGCGCCGCTCATGAATCCATGGAAGTCGATGCACCCTCCCCCCGACCCTGCTTAGTGTCTGTCCTTTATGTCTTTTTTCACCTACCAAAACCCCCCATGGTCCCATTCACGTCATCTACGTGTAGTTTACTTTGTTACCCGGCCCCACACAAGTGTCCCTCCCTTCCCCTTTCCCGCCTTTCCCGGAGCTTGGGGCGTTCTTACGCTCCACATTCTCGGGTGTGAGTTGCCCCAGACAGGATACAAACTTCTGTCTCATCGGCGCGACTGCCCCGCTCGAAAGGCGGTCAAAACTAGCCCCCGACAGCACCTGGTGCCAGCTTCTTGGTAGCCGACGGCGGAGGCCCCGCGGTGTGTGGTCTATATCCTGTATGGCTCCCGAAGGCAATCCCCCGGTTGAAATACCCTACCCAGGCCTGTTCCCACCCCCCTATCAGTTCCCAGCTCGACTGGGTTGGTACGCCACGAACCGGGATTGCAATCGTTACCCTGACAAAGGTCATGCTTCGGCAGTTAACTGGTGTCCCCGCCGGGGCCAGGCCACGAATTGCTGCCCCGCAGGAAACGCAAGGCAGGGGCCACCCACCCCGATGTACCCCGCCATATGTCGGACCCGCCCCGCGGAGACAGGTGCCGAAAACCCGCACCTAGTTTACCCCGAGCGGCTTCCCCCGTCTAAGATGCCGGAAAGCCTACCTAGTCAGCTGGGGCATCGGCGGGGGCCATCCCAGCCGGAGCAACCAACTCGCTACGGCGCCAAAAACCCCCGAAGGTCCCGGAGCGGCGTTCTGCGCCAGCTAGGAGGCACTGCATGACTAGCAAGCTAGACATGCGGGGTGTGCAGTTAGCCGAGCCCACCCCCATGCCCTGCGTCCCGCCAAGGGATACGAAGCCAAAAGCCCCAGGGTTTTTCCCGAAACATACCCCGAAGTAATGGGCCACCGTGGTCGCAGTCGAAGTGCCCGAAGACACCGGGACGACCCGCTCGGTGCCGGACAACAGCGGCGATGGATAGCCCGTGAGACCAATGGCAAATCACACTCAGCACCATCCACCACTCAGCACCCCACTACCCGGAGCGCCCCCAGCCGCCAAGCCCCCATGGGGAATTGGGCAAGGCAGACCGCGCTAGCCTGCAAAGGAGCAGCCCTAGGTCTGAACAGGCGAGCAGCGCCGGTGGGCGCGCTGATGGAAAATGGCCCGGCCCGAAGCCGCCCCGCACAAATGGTGTCCGCGAAGTGTCCTAAACTACCAACCAAACTTACCCCACTTGGGGGAGCACCCATAGCAAACAGGGCTGGCCTTGGGATGAACCCCGGACCGGAGCCAGATCACCAAACCGACCCCCCTCCCCGTGTACTCAACACGAGCGGCGTACCCATTTTCAATGGTTTTGCCCCATTTGAACATAACGACAGTCCCAATACCACAAGAGGCGCAACCGGTCCCCTGTGTCTGGGAACATTTGGCATTGATCGACACAAAGAGGAAGTTTGGGGATCCCACTCATGAATGGATTCGGGGCCCAAGCGTACGCAATTATGCGCCAGGAACTGGGTGATCGTTATATGCTAGATGGAATAGAGCTGCGCAATAAAAACCGTACAGAACAATAACAGCGTGCCGTGAGGTCCTCCCGGTATGCAAACGTCAAGACACAATAACCAACTCGGTAACTGATTCACCAACGGTTAAAGAATTTTTCAAACCAGTTTTTTTTTGACATATTTTATTATAAAATACCACCAGCATATAATAAATATTACACACAACCATAGACCAGACCATATTAATTGTTTAGCAAGCAAGCGCTAACAAATAACATAACAAACCTCGCAAATAGTCAAGGGCGATCCACAGAAGCAGCACCACGTGGCCCCCGTCACTGTCTGCTTTTGTTTACCTTATTTTCCCGCTTAACACAAAAAAAAAAGGAATCACCTGACCGCATCGGAACCGGCAAAAAATGATACATACAAAGAGCTCTCCCGACGGTGTAACAGTCCCTTTCCGTTTATTCCTTCCGATTGAGCGCTATAAAATCCAGTATATAATCCCAGTTATAATCCAGATATTTATGGTAATAGTAGTAGGATTATGCCGATGAGAACTACAACTAGTTCCAGTTCAAAAATCCAAGTTAATTTTTGGCTTGCTAATGACGAGCTGCGGTAACACGCGTCCGTTGGGTAAGCTGCCAAAACGTAATTGATGAAGAGAATGGTGACAGGTGTGACCGGGGTCACTGGTCCCGAGAACCATTTGATCTTTTAGGGGTGCTAAACTAGGTTATTTTTGGGCATTCCACTTCTCAGAAGGAAAGCCAATCTATTTCAGTCAACATTGTTTTGTAAAGGAAATCAGCTTCAGTGTATGATTTTTGGCTTCTGGACAAACAACATTCATCATCAACTATCATAACACACCATATTTTTGGTCCGATTTTTGATCATATTCCCCTTTTCACCAAATCCACACTATTTTACTATCACATGCATTGCTGTTCCAAAAAATGCCCAAACATGATTTTTTGATAAAATTAAATTGTATTTTTTTGATCACGAAAATAACTTTTAGTTGCTTTTATATGTCATTTGCAGTGTGATCTTACAGAGTTCAAAAATTCCTGCACGTTAACCTGCCGAGCATCCCTGGCAAACGGCAGGGACATACCCTAACGGGTCAAAGGTCACATATGGCCATTAGAGATCAATCTGTACCAAAACCAAATGATCCTAATCCAGTTATTTTTTTTTTTTTAAGTTTAATTGGGTCCATGTGTACACTAATACACATTATTCCAATGGATAAGAGAAAACAATGAAAATATAACCTTTGAAACCTCAGGTCCTGTATGTTTTACCTGCTAAGTAGCTTGACACGTCATAGCCGGCTAAGCCCGGGCTATGCGACTAGTACATAGGATTTTCGCGGGGTGTTTTTTTTTTATTCCGACGCAAAACCTTCCGGGAAAAAAAGTTTTTAAAATACTTCACTTTATACCGACCTCCATTGGTATATCCCGATTCCCTGGGTGTTATCACGAATATATAATTTATTAGGTACAAAAAGTAAACCAATAACTGCGGTATTGTCATGAAAACAGTTTTCTACAAGTTTTCCATGTAGAATGAATAAGGGCAAATTTTAGCCATACCTTCAAGTGCCTTCCATTTTTCTTTCATTTTGCTCCCGTTATTGAAGCCAAACATCCCGTTGTACACTGACATAAACGGCCATCCGTTTACACAATAAGATCAGTGACATTTTATTGATTTGTAAGTCGAGGTGAGTAAAGCCAGCCAGTTTTAAAAATGCGTGATGGACCTGACCCCCGTAATAGCTATATACTTCATGTTCTGACCTAGTTCCACTACCACTAGGGCTCACCCATATGGGAGTGGTCCCCAGTCAGCAGACCTCTGACTACCCTGCTAAGGTCCTTTTAGGTAAACACGAGTCCCCCCATCAAAAATTGGGACCTGTTACTTGGCAGTGCAGCAAACGTGTTTTTTTTTTTGGAAATGGGAATCCAAAGCCCCCCTTTCTGGCTAAAGTAAGCCAACCAGTAATAAAGCCAACCAGAAATAATAAAAGCCTCCAGGGGCTAACGCTAAAAATGCTTGTTTTTTAAAAAACCAAAATAGCACATCATATTCCTGCTAGAAATTTATATTGAAATAAACTTTTTGTCACTTCCAAAATACGCAGAATATTGTTAATATGCTATTTCCCTTCTTAGAACCAAACTTTCCTTATCTAAGCTACTTTCAAGCACCGTAAAAGAAAGCCTGCACAAAAATCGCCCCTATCTCACTCTTCCTAATGTGACTTCCAGGTCTACTGTAACATCGTCTCCTCTATTGTCTCAGGATCTCTGTTTATGTCCGCCGCAAAATACAAGGCTATAAAAACACTGATATTATAGTAGTTAAGTAACATATAAAGTACAACGTATTTCCATTGCGGTCCTTAGAAAACACAATAGCAACATAAAACATAGGATTGCCATGAATTGACAAATAACTTAAAATTATAGTTATGGAAATGGCCAGCAATAAGATATGTAAACCCATAACGTAAAGAACTCACCACAACTAATGACCAGCAGTAATATCAAAAGAAACCCAAACCATACATGGCCTATTGCACATATATTATATACAAACACTGAATGCCCAAAAGTGCGATAGCAAAAAAAAATTACACCACAGAGTCCAAATCTCGAAACACTTCCCCATTTCACGAGGCCAAAAGCCGAGTCGAAATGGGAACAGCAAAATCCGACCGAAATGATACATTCCCACTACCGCCACGAATATAGGCACGAATATTTGTTTTATATCATGATATCACTGGTTTTATTTTCCAAGCCATGTGATAGTAACAACTTCACGGCTCAAATTCACTGCAATCATGATATAAAAAAAAGCAATTGCTCAAAATATGAATACTGTACAGTGGGAAATTTCACGTACAGACATGTGCTACTTAACAGCCTGCCTAATCGCACAAGAACCAAACCGGCACCAACACCAACGTACACACAAATCCATGGAAAAAGCACCTACGACAAAGTTTTCATCTCGTGATTCAGATTCACCCGCGAAATTGCGAAAAATAAAAACCTCGCGACAATCTCACTATACAGTAAGATCCCAGTAATTGAAAAATAAAGTAAGATCTTAAAAACTAAGAGACAAGGGCACATTTGAAAACACCCTCCCACCGTGCCACCCTTAGATTTTCAAAATCGATTAGTTTTGCAGGTGTAAGCTTTTTATACAAAAGCCCTCACCGAAATGATTAAGGACAAAATCAGCTTCTTATGGGTTAAACGGAACGATTTTGTAATTTACGCGAAATTCAGCAGACAACGAACATGGCGTTAACACAAGAACACGCTCGCCGTATGCATGTTTCCCACTGCTCCTGCACAGCTGTAGTGGGAGGCTTGCTTGATCGGTCTAACCTTTGTGGTTTTAATCAGTGAGAACGAGCCCAAAATATTCATGTAATATACACATTGTTGATTAAAGTTATGGAAAACTTAAAAGTTAGCCTACAAATTACTGCGATATCTTTATCCTCATCCATGTCCCTATCTGTTTTGGGGTATGTTATTTTGATGTGTAAACAATACATCTCTTTCTTCAATGGCCTAGACATCATCATTTGAGGAGCCGCAAATTGAAGGAAATTCATATTTTGTGATGAAATGTGCCCGTGCAGCTTTAAATTACAAAACATGAATCCTCCCTATTTTGAATTTGGTTGAGCAAAGTGATGTTACCCTCTTTTTAAAAGAGAGGGTAGATGACACGTTTTGAATATATGAGGAGGGAGTTTCCAGTTTAATTGCTGAGAAATAAAAAGATTTATGCCCATGTGACCCCATAGATGTTTGAAGAGAGACATACTTACTAGACCTGGTGTTATGATGATGAATACTATTGGTTCTAGTGATGCCACTCTTCAAAGATATTGGGCTATCATATGCAACATCGAAAAATATGGAAATTTTAATCTGAGAAAATCTGAGGTCAACAGGTAACCAGTTCAGATTACTCCCGAGCTCCAACATGAGCAAGAGGTGGAGAATCCAGCACCACTTCTAATACCTTATTTTGTGCTGTCTGTAGTCTAGCCTTAAGAGATTTTTTATTAAGACCAGAATACCACACACTACACCTAGTCATAATGACATTGTATTAGATCAGTAACCAAAAGATTTTTGTATGAAATATTGAGAAATTAATATTTGATTCAACAACTTAAGCCGGGAGGAACTGTGTTGATAACTTTGATGTAAGTGATTTCACCTGATACGAATGGTTCTAAATGCCAGACCAAGATATTGAATAACTGTACGGGAGATATTGTCCATGACATTGACATTCAGCTCCGACTGTTTCTTAAGCTTCCGCTTGGAACCAAACAGGATCGACTCAGTGTTCCCGAGATGGAGAGAGAATTTGTTATAAGTAAGCAGAACTTACTGACTTGAGTTCAAAAACGGAGTTTTTCTGAATGAGCCTCATCTTTATGTGATACCATCAAAGCTGTAAGAGCAGCATAAAAAATGACAAACAATTACACTTCGGCAGTCAATGTCGTTGGACATAGGACTAGAAAAGAAGCGGGACCCAGATGGACACCTGCGGGAAACCCCACAGGGATTTGGAGTGGGGGGATAGAGTTACCGTCTAGCAAACCACTTGGGATCTGCCAGGAGATCTGAACAAACCATTTAACAGCATTGTCGGACAACCCCCATCGCTCTTACCTACCAGCAAAATTCAGCTTCAATGAAATTAAAGATTAACTTCCAGCAATGGGGTTTATAGCCTGTTAAGGGGAGAGGAAGAAACTTAGCGACTGACAAAGGCCTTTGGAATCTTCTATAAAGTAAGTTTTGAACTGGTTCGAGTTACTCACTTTTGTGCCTAAAAATTTTAATCTAGATTCCTGGTTCACCATCTATATGTGGTGCTCCCGGCATAAAGAAAAATAAAAAAGACAATGTCAATATTATTCGAGATACATGTTCTGATTGAAGATGTAGAGTGTGTTCTAATGTAAGCGAGGCCCTGACACTGGCCTACACTCATAAGGATTTGGGGGAAACAAACTTGTGGTTCTGATGATACACAATCCCATTATAATACTGTACTAATACTGAGAGGTTACTGGTCATATTTTTAGCTTGGAGTGCATTGGTAAAAACTATCAGTGCTATGTACGAGTTCGTTTGATGACGATCAGGCACATAGTCCCACAAGGGGTGCATGCATTTATGAGTCGGGTCCAACTGTGCAAGTGCATTGATTTTTGCCCAATGAACAAGAAACTAAAGAATATGCAGACATTCACCACATAATAAATGGTTATTACAGGAGTATTTTTACAAATAACCTGAATATGTGTGAAATCCAATGCAGTAATGTTCTAACGAAAAAAATGCCGTACACTCCACCATAAATGAATCCAATCCAACGTTGCACGTAAATGTTCTAAGCCACACGAGTCACGACTCACGGCTCATTACAAGCGCACTGTGCAATGACAAATATATACAGGTTTTGTTCCAATATATTCTCCTCTTAAAAAAAGGTTATGATATGGTTAACCATAAAAATGAGTTTTTACTCTATTTGGGGGCAAAAATTCGGACAACCAATGAGCAAGTTATGGTCTTCATATGGTCTTAAAGACAAAAAATCCTATATAAATCAGTGGGGTCCTAATTAATCTGGACCAACATCTATGAACATAAAACTTCCTTTTATGGTAATTCTGGTAACTGTGGCACCGACTCTTACCTTCGCCTACAAATGGCTATCTTGTCCATCAATCATGCCAGGTTCTATTTCCAGTTTTCCTAATAATTTCTCATTTACTAATTTTACAAATTACCATATAAACACATAATAATTGACCGAGAATAAAATAAATAACATTGTACATATCAAATAAAAAAATGAGCAAGCCAATTAAAGACTTATGCATTTAAGCCCATTCCTCTTTTTGTGAGTTTGGTAAAGATATTTATGGGACGTAAATTTGGGCTTAAAAGACAGTAGCCCCACAAATGCCAATAAAAAAAGAAAAAGGCACTCATTGCAATTTTGCTTTTTTCCCTAAAAAAGGTTTTGTGGCCATTTTTCTTAAGAAATAACTGTATCTGTTCCTCCATCAACACATAAACAAAAGTGCAGTTTCCTTTTTAGTGTAATCATATAAATTAGCAGTCTGATTAATCATGTTGGGCAGAATCGAACACACACGAGCATTGTGAGCCCAGGGTGAACATCATGCCGCGTTTTCGCGATGTATAATTGGTCGAAGAATGGGTCGAACCTCTGCAGAGCTTGTTGCGCTTACATGAGGTTTGGCATATTTCCTGTCCAAGGTATTTTTTAATCCCACTGTACTACGTAACCTAGTTATCAAAAATGAATGAATACCGAACAACTGAATTGTTTCATCACTAGAATAGGAAATGTGCCCATTAAGAGTGTCACTTCCGATTACTATTGCCTATTGAATATTGCTTCCATTTGATGAGACCCAGTCAAAATTGAAAGGAAACCACCTTTCAAATGTTATCATTTGCTACTCTACTCCAGCACTGACAGCTTAATAATGTTTACTTTTAAGTTTGACAAATCAGAAGAATGTCCCATTTCCCGAAAATCAAAAATTTGAAAACCAACGACAAAGAGGCCAATTTTTTAGCGCATCAGCATCCAGGGACTGTATTTCTTACAGATTTTAGGGTACAAGACCCCTTTCCTAAAATTAATTGGGTGATTAAAACTTGGCTTTTGATGCATTCTACATTTATCATTATTATATCAACAATTTTCGTCATTGCCAGGCAGAACCCAATATTGCTATAAGCATTGATGTCTCCAGAACAGCAGGGAGATTTATATGAAGTCATCGATTTTAATGCAGGAGGAAATCAAAGTTCTCGGAGAAAACCTGCAAGGACGAGTATGGATTGCCAACCAAATTCACATACGACACTGGCTCGACTGGGAATCCGAACCCGGCGCATTGTGAAAGGTGAGTGCCGAACCGCTACAAAATTACAAACACCAACATCGTCCTTTACATTTACACTTTGATCCAGAAATCAAATTACTTTGGAATCCCTCTCCTCAGCTAACTGCATCACAATTGTTCAGTGTGTACTGTCAGTAGCGGCTATGGTAGATGGGGTAGTTGCAGTATAGCCTCCAACACAATTAAGCCTCTGTGGCCATATACTAGTATGTCATCTACGTAGCAATCTTATAGATAATTTGGTGGTACTTTGGAAGCCCCTATCCTCAGCTACTGCCTCACACATTGCTCAGTGGTGTACTGTGCCCTTAGCTGCTATGGTAGACGGTAGTGGCAGTATATGCTACCACACAAGTAAGAAAACGGCCGTGTAATAAGATAATAGTTCATCTACGTAGCATCTTATAATTGGTGTACTTTGGAAGCCTAATCCTTCAGCTCTGATCACAAATTGATCAGTTGTGTACTGGGCAGTAGCTGCTGCTATAGTACACACATATTAGCTGTGGTATAGGTACCCACATGAGGAAAATCTGGCCGTGTCTGCATTTTTAACTTACCTGACATTTGGACATTCATCACATACTTCCTTGCTGGTGAACAAAATCTGAAAGTCTTCCAGGCCCATTTGGAATGTCTCATTTCTTTGTCTGCAAATTACACCTTCTTAACGCCAGGGGCTTCTTTGGCAACAGGTTTATATCTTACCATCTGAAAAGGGTAATTGAGTTTATTATGAGTATAAGGGGGTCAAAGGTCACACTGACACAGATCAAAGTACATGTAATTATAAGGTAGTCCTCCCATAATCACGTTCAAGTCATCACTGTACTTTTAAGGGTATAAGGGGCACGTGTCATCATGGCTTTGCCAATATTTTTCAATCTATGGCAATTTCTGAAGATTAGAACATGAAAAAAATTAGGTTGGTGCCTCCCTTAAAAGCTGCCGTCGCATGGTGTTTTTTCCATTACAAAAAATTCCATGAGATGCTGTTTCCCAGTCCAATAAGTTTTGTTTTTAGATTAGATTTAAATTAATAAATAATCGTTTTACAATACTAAATATTTAAAGATAGTTACCCAACTAAACCACTTTTTGTTTACATCTAGTAATTAGATCTGCACATCATCTTATGCAACATTCATACTCACAAAATAACCTGGATAATACAGCTAACCACAGCTGTATAAACTGCTCAAAATTGTATGGGCAAGAATTGTTTCAGAATTTGGCTTCCTTGACACAACAATTCATCTCAAACGTCATAAACACCATATTTTGGCCGATTTTGTTGAATTCATATTTCCCTTTTATACCAAATACATCGATTACTATCACATGCCATTTGCTTGTTCCCAAAATGCCCAAAACCGATTTTTGATAAAATTATGTGTATTTGATCAAGAAAATAAACTTTTATGGCTTTAAAATATGTCTTTGCATTTGATTTACAGTTCAAAATTCTGCAGTTTAAAAACCTTGCGAGAGCTCCTCTCCTGGCACTTGGCATGGGGGTGGACATACCCTACAGGGTCAAAGGTCACATATGGCCATTAGAGATCAATCTGTACAAACCAATGATCCTTAATCCAGTTTATTTTTTTTTAAGTTAATTGGGTCCATGTGTACAATAATAGGCATTCAAGGGATTAAGAGAAACATGAAAATATAACCTTTGGCCTCAGGTCTGTAATGTTACCACCTGCTAAGTAGCTTGAACGTCATAGCCCCCCGGGCAAGCCCATGGCTTGAGACTAAGTGACATATTATAATGCGCGTAGTTTTTTATCCGACCTCAAAACACCTGTCGAGAAAAAACGTCAATTAAAATACTCACTTACCTTACCAGACCTCTATTGGGTATATTCCCCGAGTCCCTGGGTGTTATTATCACGAATATATAATTATTTATGACAAAAATAACCAAATACTAGGTATTATGAACCGAGTTTTCTATTTTCCACAAGTTTTTGATGTAGAATATTGTAAATAAGGGCAAATTTTTAGCATACTTCAGTGCCTTCAAATTTCTTTCATTTGCACAGTTATTGATGCCAACCTCCTCGTTAAGTAAACTGACATACACTGCACATCCGTTACAAATTAGAATTAGTGACATTTGGTAATGGATTTGTAGTCAAGAGGTGAGTAAATGCCAGTTTTTAAAAATGCGTGATGGACCCCGTAAAAAAAATAGCTATATACTTAATATAGGCTCTACCTAGTAACAACAACCCAATATGGAAGTGGCTATGAGAGCAACCTCGGACTACCTGCTAAGGGTGTCCTTTGGTACACGAGTCATCAAAATTGGGGACCTGTGAATCTTGGCAGTGCAGCAACTTAGTTTTTTGGACTGGGGGGGGGGGATGCGCAAAGCCCCCCTTTTCTGGCTAAAGCCACCAGGAGCATAATAAATCCTCCAGGGTCTAACCGTCTAAAAATGATTGTTTTTTACAGAAATAGCAAATTATCCTGCTAGAAAGTTAATTTATAAACTTTTTTGTCAACTTCCAAATACTCAGATAGGGTGTAATATGCTATTTCCGTTCTTAGGAACCAAACTTCCTTATCTAATTTGCCAGCACAGTAATACTCTACAAATGCCTGAATATAACTCTTGCTAATGTGACTTCCAGGGCTACTTTACATCGTCTCCCTAGGTGTCTCAGTATCTCTGTTATGTCCCCGCCCAATCCAAAGTGAAAAAAAATCGCCAAGAAAACTGGTGAGAATGAAAAAAAAGATCAAAACAAAAGATAATAATGCTTACCTCCACAAAGTCTCCTACATAGAGCTCCTCTAACGTGACCTCTAAAATCAATATGTACGGTCATCCCCGCGTGGGGTTTCCGGGTTGCGGTTCCGACCCCCGCCACCGGGGTGGTTGGGGTGTGAATGGATTTAAAAAATCAACCAAG
>JAMKCH010017728.1:0-23026 GCA_023653785.1 Ophioderma brevispina | reverse complement strand
GTCATGAAACCTGGGGGTGTAGTCACCATTAGATACCATTTTTTCAGGGTCATTTTAAGGTCATCTAGGGTCATTAAATCAAGATTAAATCAATGAAAATAATTGTATTGTCATAAACCTTCGCGGGTGTAGTCAACATTCACTACCGAAAATTGTGAAGGTCATTTGAAGGTCAAGTGGGGTCATCCGGGGTCAAATAACTACAAATGGTTGTATGGTCATAAAACTTGGTGGGTGTAGTCAGCATTTGATACCAGAATTTTCAAAGTCATTTCAAGGTCATCGGGGGTCATCCAAGGTATTGCAACTGCTATAGCAGGAGCCTCAGTGGTTCCAGAACTACTTCCATCACAGTCCTCCCTGTGATCTTACAGTTATGTTACGGGGAAGTTTTGTGGTTCGAGAACCGCCTTGTTTATCTTCATAAAGATCTACAAGATGATCCCTGTGATCTGAGGATGACATTTGACCCAAAGCACATCCCATAGATACCAGCCATATGCCAATTACTTAGGTCATGATCATTGGGCGTATCTTGCATTTTGTAGGACCAGTGAGTCGGCAGGACTCAGGAGGTCACCCAAGTACTATTATTCACTGTGAAAATTGTTGGACAGCTAAGTCTTTTGGGATAAGCTTGCACAATAGGCAAACGCCCTCGCTATTTCCTATATTCTCTGCACACGTTTGCAGTTCAAATCTATGTAAATCATGCTCATGTAAGTTAATACACTTCCCATGGTCTTTTTGAAAGACAAGTTTTAAGATTTGTCGAATTCGAGGTATTTTTACCTTTTTTCCCAACTATCGATCAGTCATATGACAAAGTGTATATAAACTTTCTTCATCTTTTATTAACATGATTAAGGTCATTACAAGATGAAGTATTTAGATTTGCCATTTGACCTTCGTTTAAATTTTACACACAATTTTGGTTAAGACTGAAAATTAGACACACAATTAATGACGGAATACAGTGCATAATAAGAAATGATGTTACACAAGTATACTGTAGTAAGCTCGCACACACAGTTTTTGACCCCTTTGACTGATGATCTTTAACCAAACAGAGCACATCGCACATACTAAGTAACCTAGGGATTTCGCTGATTAATTCTGGTGAAAAAACGATTAACCGTCTAAATATAGCAAGTTTTGTAATTAAGATGAAGAAACAGCAAATTGACCCACACAAATACGCTAAATTCTTATTTGCATTTTTCATTTATCTTACAGGTGGCAAAAACAAAACTGCTAAACGGGTATCGGTTTTCAAGATGGTGTGATCTGTGACAACAGTATGTGACCCATGCTGTAGTAAGCACTTCCATTAGAGAGGTTCTTACAATGCTAAGTTGACATTTGTCTGTTTGACTATTGACTCAACACTATTGAAAGAATGAGTGCGCAAAAGATGGGTGTGATATTCCAAAAAATGCTAAAAACTACCAAAGAAAAACTTCATCGTGGTAAACAGTGCTGTACATTTCTTGGAGATTTGGAGATAAAACAGCCTACATAGCTACAGTACGTGATTGTTGTTGCATTCTTCTTTACAATAACTGAAATGGCGGTTGACAGAGAAGAAGATTACATCAGTGACATAGGTTGTCATTTCACATGGGCGGAATTGAAAAGGGTAGACCGAACGGAATTAGAACGAGAATATAAAGCCCTCATGAGGGAGAACCTAGACTTCATTACCATTCCAACAAAGACGCTCTCCGTCACCAATTTGCTCGGATTCATAGATTATTCACTACATGATCACATGAAAGCCATTGGAAGATTTCGCGAAGTACTGACGATGGATCAGAGTAACGTGAATGCTTTAAGTTGTTTAGCTATCATTTACCGACGCCAAGGTTTGCTGACATTATATCAAGAATGTGCGTTTAAATTGCAGCGCGTCCTTTGTACTAATAACCCAGCAGTGCTCGCTCGTGCCTTTGCCGATAGAGCGCTTTCCGTTAAGCAATTCCAGCAAGACGAAAGGCTTTTCACTTACACGCCTTACATTGTAAAAGCTGTTCAAAAGAGTAAACTTACTGACGATAGAAACGAGAAGGCGGAGTGGCAGTACGAGTACGCAATCGCTTTAGGTAGAAAAGACGCTCAACATATTATGTGTAACGCCACACCTGCACAGAATGAGCCTGTATCGTGCGATGCTGTAAAGGCTTTTTACAAAGTTATTCAATTTGCTAAGGAAGACCATCCGTATGTTGCGTTAGCTTGGGCAAATCTTGGGAACATTTTACAACGTCAAGCGGATAGGAGCTTTGAGAGAATAATTCCAAGTGAGACTGCGTTGCACGGTGTCGTTGCAGAAGATTGTTTCAATAAAGCCCTGACGATGAAGCCCCACAGTGCCGAAGTTTTTTGTCTTGTTGGTGCAGCTTACATGAAACTACAGCGGCACAAGGAAGCGTTGAAATTGCTGCATTCATCTTTACAGCAACAAGAAACGCATACTGCATACAGACATTGTGGACTGACGTACCTGCAGATGTGGGAGTTGCAAAATGGCGGGGACGTCACCAGAGTACAGAAAGGGTGCTCCAACAGGATGAATAGCGAAGATGACTTTCCCCTGCAACAAATAGACACCACAGTAAGAAAGCGCACTGATATGAGCGAGAATGGAGTGTCAGCCACTAACCGCATCGTTGATGTAGATCAACATGATGACAGTGAAACGTTTATAGAAACACTACAAGCACAAATGAGCAATTTTGGTATTGATGGTCAATCAAGTACGGCTACCAGTAATATACTAACTAAATCAACATCTGGGAGCTTTGAAGTATCTGACACCAAGCCGTCTTATGTCAAAGTTGACCATGCATTTGAAATTAAAGACGGGTTAGATACCAATTTTGAATCAGAGGTGAAAGCATCATCTGACGAGAAAACACTTTTGCTGAAAGCAAGAGAGGCTTTCACAAAGGCAATACGGCTGAAGCCCGTTCATAGTGACCACTCCGACCTAGGATATGTTCTGCACCTTCTTGGTGAAGATCTTCACCAGAGTATTCAGCACTACAGCATTGCTATCAAATGTCCAGAAGGAGACAGTTTTGACACTTCCCAAACCCACGGTCGATGGGCGGAGTGTTTAGAAGCCTTAGGAGAACATCAAGGGATGCATATCCAACGAAATTTAGAACGGCAAATAAAGATTAGCATGCAGCAGCAGACATCGACCCAGGAGGAGAGGTACACACATGGCGTCAACTGCCAAGGATACGAGTGTGAAATCTCCCGTTTCAACTACTGTGCAGAAGAACGACCAGGGTATATCAACATCCTGTCGGAATATAAGACACCTGTCAGTTCGCCTGTCAGGTTTTTCACAAATTACCTGGGTGAATTTAAGTATAGCTTCTTCGTGTCTTTCGCCCACATAGATTACAAGTGGTCCGTAGCGTTTGTGCATAAGCTGGAGAAAGACTTTCCTGGCGTTCGCGGAAGACTCCGTTATCGAGATTACGAATTGGGAGCGGCAATCGCAGACAACATAGTGAACAGCGTAGAAAACTCCTATCGTACATTGATCATAATGACACCAGACTCTTTACGAGACCAGTGGTGTCGTTACGAAGTGCAGCGTGCGCATATGATGAACCTGACAAGATCATGCGCTATTCCTATAATGCTACGACCATGTAGAATTCCCAAAGAAATAGAACATCTAAGTGTGGTTAAATGTGATCAGGGACAGATCAAAGCCGAAGATTGGGACAGACTTGGTAGATCACTGCGGCAATCAGAACATCATGATGAAGAATATTGATCCAAAGATACGGTATTGGAGGATTTCGTTTGGTTCTTGATGTCGGCACGACGACCCCTTGTATAAACCAGCGAGCCATTCGCTCAAATAAATAGACTAGGGAAGGCTACAGTGATAGAACATAATACTGAAATGGAACCGGGTCCCTGGACTTCACCCTATTTCATGGTACCCAAATCTGATGGTATTTTGTGTAAATTGCAAAAAAAAGGTCAACAGCTTGAGCGAGCTTGATGCATATTCAACGACAAGAATAGACGAAATTATGAGAATAGGCCCAGCCAAGTATATAACAAAGTTAGAAATGTGCAAAGGGTATTGGAATGTTCCCTTAACTGAAAGTTCCAAGCAGTACATAGCGTTTACAACACCACTAGGTCTTTACCAGTTCAATTACGTTCCATTTGGCTTGCATGGTGCTTTTACAACATTTCAAAGATGGATCGTCTTTGCGAGGACAAAAGGGCTATACAGCCGCCTATATGGATGATCTAGTGGTTTGCAGTCCAAAGACTGGGAATGCCATGTCTAACACATCAGAGATATACTGGATACCCTCAAGAAAGCAAACTTGACGTTAAAGCCTAACAAGTGTAGTTTTGCACAAAATCGAGTAAACTATCAGGGTTACACAGTAGTGAAAGGGGTGGTAAAACCACAGAAGCCCGGTGTGAAAGTAATCATTGTCCGGCAGGTATCATAGTCCGGGCTCCATAGACGACAACGGAATAAAGCGTGAAACTAATGTTACGAGAAGAGTTAACTGAATCGATTGCCCTATTGTTCACCATTGTACCCGGACTGTGAGCCAGGAGGACCATATCTCCTGCCACACCGGCACAGAAGACAAAGGTTGAGATGGTAGTCAATTTGAAACAGCAAGAAACCAAGAGGGAAGCCAAATCCTACCGGAGTTTATCCCTAATTACGCTGACATTGCTGCGCCTCTTTTTGGTCAGACCAGAAACATCGACAAGGGTAAAACAGACGCCTGAGTGCGAGAATGCCTTTGTTGAGGTTAAAACATGTTCTGGACCAATTCTGAGGAACCCAAACTTTGATGAAGAATATTGCAAACAATGCTTAGTCAGTTTAGGTCATAATGGTACCGACCACCCTAGAGCAAAAATATGCAACTATAGAGAAAGAATGAAATGGCAATTAAATGGGACATTTAGAGCCAACTATTTGTTGGGAAGGACGTTTACGACTGTGACAGATATCGTAATGTAATGATTGAATGAGGTGAAAGATCTGTAGCCTTATTGTTTTGAGGTGATGCATCGCAGTGGCATGTCAAACGGGAATACCGAAGGTTTGTCACGAATGTGAATTCCTCAAGTTCGTATCAAAGTAAAATGCATATGAGGTAAAAACGACAAGGTTGAGAGTTCTCCAAGAGTTAGTGTCATTTGTGAAAAGGTAACTAAACTGAACACAAAAAGAAACTTATAATTTTTCACCAGGTCATATCTAAAAAACCTGCCCATCAAAATGAGCCAAAATTGCACACAGGATTACTTCAATACTCTACTCTAAAACATGTCATTGACCAAGCAGTTGCAAAACTGACACAGCAGTGACATGGCAAATGCGCTGACATGGAAGCACTTTCTGTATCAGATGTCATAGCTCTGGAAATTTCAGCAAGGTAGAGTTTCAAAGCATAATTAAATGATGGTGATGTCACTTACCATCAATAGTGTGTGTGTCCACCATGTGCTTGGAAGCATTCAGTACATCTGCTACACATGCTGTGGTTTCTGATGCTGTCTTGGAGATTGTTCCACTCTACATTGCTGAAATGTCCAGGCCCATGACATATGAAAAAGCAAGTGGTTACTAATACTACAAAGCTTGTATCCAGGTATTTGCAGATAATGTTGTTCTGGAAGTTAGTTAACATATATAAGAAGAAAATGCAGCAGATAAATTGTACATATTATTGTATTCTTAGTTGAACTTCTTTGTTATTTAAAGATGAGTTTGTAAATTGTGTGTTTGGTTGTTCTAGTAAAGATGTAAGGTGGAAAATAATTCGAAACAATCAGTAGTCAAATTGATTTCAACATAGTAAAAAAGAGCTAAAAAGGTAAATTTTCATTTATCATTTCTTTACAGGCAGCTAACTTTTTAATCATCATTTCCCAAAAACATAATTAACACTTAAGTGACCAAGGGGGGGGGGGTTCCTAGGGACCCTCCAAATTTGTTTTCGCGCTGGCCGCTTTACGCGTGGGTTTTTCGCGCCGAACTTTTTTGTAATTGTCTGACTTTTAAATGCGCTTCTTTTCATACCAAAAAAAATTAAAATCGGCCAAGCCGTTAATGAGTTAATTAGTGAGGGTCCCATGGAACCCCCCCCCCCCTTGGGCACTAACGGAAGTCAACTGAGAATATTTAAAAAAAATCTAAGAACCAAAGCAAATTTTTTTTTGCTGATATATGTTCACACATACATATAAGTAAAAAAATAATAGTAACATTAAAAATAATTAACCCTTTATGTGCTGAAAAACAAACAATTTCATTGTAGGCGTCGCTAAACCGTTACTGTACAAAGTCTATGGGAAAATCATGTGTATTTTGCAACACCCGTTAAAATACAGGATTCCTAAAACTTCAAGTTTTTTGTTAAATATATGTAATTTGGGTCTTCTAGAGTAGATATCAACATTAAATTAAGTTTTCAAAAAGTTTGATGTAAGCGCAAGGCTCATTTGAATTTTCCGTCTTTTTGCCCATTTTTCGCGTGTTTTGAAAACAATGTTTTGCCCCTAATTTGCAGCCCAAATAAAAAATTCCATTTTTTATTGCTGATTTGGGGTTGTCTTATGACCCTTCACATGTGGTATAAATTTCGTACAAAAATTCCCTCGGGAAAGTGGTTTCCTGGGGGGGTCCCATGGAACATTTGTTTAGCTCTTGTGTCATCCTTTTTTATTATTCCATTTCTTCTTGGTATGCCAGTGCGAAAGTAATCATAGTCCGGCAGGTATCATGGTCCGGGCTCCATAGACGACAATGGAATAAAGCGTGAAACTAATGTTGCGTGAAGAGTAAACTGAATCGATTGCCCTATTGTTCACCATTGTTCCCGGACTGTGAGCCCGGAGGACTATATCTCCTGCCACACCGGCTTTTCACGTCATGCACACAGATTACAATGCACTCAGAACAAAATAAATTTATCCTGAACAAAGATTTCATGTATCATAATCAACCATAGTAATTTCCCATTTTTAGGCATTTTGAACATCAATACCAGAGCTGAACAGCTTCGTTTGAATGTTATCACTATAATACAAAGGGGTAGTAATTTTAACTTTCCAAAGATAAGAAAAAAAAAACTAGTGCTGCACTTTCTTATAATTCTATCTCAGACTGGAACAGGTTGCCTGACAACATTAAAACAACTGAAATCCATTAAAAAAAACAGATGCAAAAACTCACCTTTTAGATCACATGGAAGTATAGCTCTGTTTTAACGTTGTTTCTAATGTTGTAAATTGTCTGCTTATTAGAAAAGAATATAGAGGCCGTGTAGGCCCACGTTTTATTTAAAGCGTAAAATGTGCTGTCAAAAAAAGCGGATAAATTCTTTTTCGTTTTACCAAGCATGTAGTTTGAAGATTTGCTTCAAAATTGTTTGATTTTTGTTGTTGTAATATCCCTTTGGAAATAAGTCTTAGCTTAAAGCAATAACAGCACATTTTTGGAAGAGCACCCCCAATTTTCAAAATTTGATATTTTTGCATGGTTGTGTAAGTAAATGACTAGTAAACTATTCGGTAGAGCTTGAAATGTTAAGTTTATGTCCGTCCACAATAAAATAATGCCACCTCAAGAAAATTACCTCTAATTTGACTTGCCTGAAGCGACGGAACAACTAATGGATGAACGTAGAAACGTATAATGACGCAATTTCCCAGTATTTCATATTGGAGGACGTTTCCAGCAGCCGTTGAGTTATTATTGGATATTTCCGATATTAATTATTCTAATTACGAAATTCTTTTGTTTGCGACACAGAGAATTTCGAGCTCTATCATTTGCAGGCATAGTTTACTAGCAATTACCAATACAACTGTGCAAAAATCTCAACATATTTGGAAAATTGGGGGCACTCTCCAAAAATATGTGCTGTTATGGCTTTAAATGGTTATGATTTACTCTTATATTGTATATTTTGTATCTATTAGACTTTAATATATTGATTGTGCAATATTGCTATGCTTTTAAATGTATAATATGCCAAATAAAAACAATTCTAAGATAAAACTCTCCTTCAAATAAAGTTTTATTCGCAAAACTGTTTAATGAAGTTTTATCTCAAAGATGGGAGAATGTGAAGAATCTCACTTTCACCGCAGTTACTACATGCAGAAAGGGGTAATTGAGTGAGTTAGGAGAAAGTTCTTGATAAGCATCTAGAACATTCAGAATACTGGCGAACTTGCTAGATTAATCCACAAGTTTACAGAAGTCTATTTATAGGGATGATGTTATCTGTTAAAGTTCCCATTTGCCAGTACTATAGCACATAGGTATAACATATTTTTCCCAATCATTGTTAAAAATGCTTAAAAATGCCGTCTTGCACAAAAATGGCTGAACAAGTTGTTCAGAATGATTCAGGAATGGATTATATGGGCTGTTCAAGGATAAGAGGTCAAATGCCATCCTGATTTTTTGTTTGCTCGTATCCACAAGTCATTGGTAATGGCTTTGTGGTGGTGTCAGGATTTGTTCAACTAGTGAGCTGATCCGGGGCCCTGTGTATCCATGATACGGACGCTCCTAACATGGCCCGCTATTTGAGGCTGGGGCGGATTGGGAACAGTCAGGGGTTTACATCCTACTCTTATTCGACACTGACTGCGATGTACATGTACAGTTGTGACTCTCTGTACACGGGACCGACGGCTTAACGTCCCCTCCGAAGGACGGGATGCTTTCATGATCCATTTGCCCAATTCCAAGTGAACCATGGAGGAAAGCGGTATTCTGTATTTAATCAATAGCTGGTATAAAGATCAAATCCAGAATTGATAGTACCCGAATAAATCCCAGCAAGTGCCACGACCCCACCGGGATTCGAACCCGGGAATTTTGATGGTAAATTTGCGCCAGAGGCAAGCACCCTAACCGCTAGGCCACGCTCTCCCACATCCTGATGTCACTGTGTAAGAATACCCAAATGCTACTGCCTGTACAAAATGTCTGGGCATTCAACAAAGTTGCTCCAAATGATCTCCTCGAATTGGACCAGATTGGGTGTCCAGATCATTGGAATTTTGGGCTATGAGTAAATTGTCTTTCAAATTTATTTTTTTTGACACACAAAGGGGTGTAAGATAGATGTCTAATCTAGGGTGACTGACTTTGTTTTTAAGATTCAAACCGCTTAAAAGGTGTACTGTTGGCCAAACATAACACCGGATTCTGTGGGGAAATTAGAAAAAGCAGCCCTTTTCCTTGTGTAAAGAAGAAAAACTTTAACAATTTCTGAGATTTTTAAGACTGATTTAAAATATTCATAGTGCACAAATAAAAAAGTTATTGCTTTTATCCTGTGTGCCTGTTCAATTTGCACAAGAAATTTGCACTTTAGTTGAAACCTTTCTCATGCCTTTGTTCATATCTGCACCTTAAAGGTGCAATGAGATATTTCAAATAACAGGTGCCCCTAAAAAATTAAAATTCTGATTTTGGCACTTTCTATCTAGCACTACTTTCGGCCTCGGTCACTGTATATTCCACTATCAGCAGAGGTCGCGGCCTCGCTCCTCAGCCTTCGGCTCGGCCTTCGGCCTCGCCTGCCTAGGGCCACATAGTGCGGCTACTTTCTATCAAAAATATCCCCATCTGAAAGGATTAAGCTGAGAACTGTTTCTTTCGTACAAAAATTGAAAAATGTCCAATTTCCTATAGGAGCAAATACGAAATTCAGCCTATGTATTCTATTGAAATATAAGCATATACAAATCACCTGTTATTTTAATCTTAAGTTATTTCTGTAACAAAAGGTAGGGAATTATTGAGTGTCTAATCCATATAAAATCACTACATATTACATAAAATTGGGATGAGTCAAAATCTCTCGTTGCACCTTTAAATGTGGGTGACCCAATCATGGTCCTATTTTCATCCCACACATGGAAGCATGTCACCAAAAACATCTGATGAAAATTTTGAGTGTGAAATCAGTCCAGCCCGTTTGATAGTAGAAGCAAAAGTGTGTACTAAGTTGGTCGATTGGACAGTGTTGTGTTTAGTTAGAGGGATTTTTGTTCATTACTTTAAAAGAAAACAGTGTCCTTGGACTTTAAAATTGCACTAATGTGAAAAATATGAACTTTCTTCTGATACCAAAAATCTCAATATCGATGAAAGTGAAGGGGGGTGGGGGGGGGGGGGGGGGGAGGTTGTCGATCAGGTCACCCAATTTTAAATGAAAAAGACCTTTGTTTTTTTAAGAACCATCACTAAATAACAACATATCAGTCACTCCTTATTGGTAATGATATATTTTAATTTGTACATATTCATGTTACAAAACATACTTTGGTTTCATGGATCTCTTGTAATTCTAATTGAGGTAGTTCAACAATGGAAAGGTATAACACAACTGTGTTCCAATAGTTATTTATACCTATGTAAGTTCCAAATATTTAGATAATTTAATTTAACAATCTTTAAATACAAAGATTCATTTTGGAAATTCCTATAAGCACAAACATTAATACATAATCACATAAAACCAAACCCACAGAATATTATCTATTTTTTCTTATAATTTACAAATAAAAAATTTTTTATTTTTTTTATTTTGGTTCTTTTGTTGAAAGCCTCCAAACAAGCCATCCTACCACATACTTTGTAAGTTATAAATATATTTATTGTCAAATTACTATAAAAATAGTTTCTCTGCACTATTGGTAACGATATGGATATTGCTATTAAACCTATGCAATAGGTTGCCATATCATGGGCAAGGAACCCACATTGAAGGACGACAATGTAAGCACTGTCATTGATATCCAGAAATATTTCAATGGCACAGGTGGCCTATTAAACTCCTAGTATTTCCACTGTTGAGCAAGGAAGATTCCTTGTAAATCAAACTGGTAGTTTGACGTGGACTGCATTGGGTGTATTAGGAATGGGTGAAATAAAGTTTTAAACCTTATGGTCATAAAAGCAGCTGTTTGGCTGCCTTATTTAATGGTATTAAAACTCAAAATAACTGGAATGTGTGAACATTTAAAACAAAATATAAAAGGAGTTCCCAAAACAACTTTCCTTTTCTCTGCAGAGGTAGTACTCAGAGGTTATCCCATGGTTTATTTGGAATTTTAGAGGCAAAATATGAAGAACCTTGTCCTTCAGAGGGGACGTGAAGCTGTTAGTCCCATGTATAGATTAATAGCAGTACAAGAAAATCAGTTTTGCAAACAATAGGGTGTTAATCCCTGGATGTCCCAGTGCTATTATGGACCCCAATGGATATAAGCTTCATGTACCGGCTTTCTTGGGTCATCCAGGTCAATTGTTCTGATAAATGACAAATCTGCAATAAGAATGCTCCTAAGTCGGTGGCAAAGGTGCGGTATTGGATCATAAACCTCACACCCAGGCTCACCCTATCAATGTAAACCTTTGCTGCTAACGAAACCTTTTCTATAAAAACTAAAATAACTTATATATTTATGGCTGAATCTTTTTTCTTTCAAAAGAAACCAGTCAAAAATATATTTGGCTATCCACAAAAATAATTGCTTATAACAGAGGAAGGTAAAAAACCAAAACCAAATGCATTTCATATCTAAAAAACATCATGCACCAAATTTAATTATGAATTGTAAGCACATTTATTAAATTACTTTAGAGATGAATTTAGTATTCTGCAACAACTTAACGTCAGCACCCTTAACACACGGTTTATTCCGTTAACATTGCCGAATTCGTAGGGTGTGGCAGAATACTAAATTCTTTCCCTACTTTAGAGAGCAAAAATTATTTCAATTGGTCTACCATTTAATTTCATCATTATAAATGAAATCCCCATAACCAGGTTTCTTAAAAAAGAAGTGTCATCACAATTGTCTTCAAACATCAGTAGCAATTAAACCTTAGTTTAAAAGACAAAAAATGAACTTGAAAGTTAAACTCATTAAGTGAACTGAAATTACCTTGAAGGAGAGGCAAGGTTGTTAACCAAATTATGAGTTCCAAACATAACATGTAATAAGATACATTTTTGGATGGATGAAACTGATTTAGTGTGACTTTGTTTAAATAGCGACAACCTTTAAATGGGTACAGCAATTGAAATAATTTTCTCATATAGACTTAATTCATAATCTTGGTAGTAATAGTTTTAATGAAAATATTTTTGTTTTGGGTTTCTGTTGTTTGTTTTGATTGAATTGTGACTTTCTAACATCACATTAAGAAACATGATATACACCATTTAAAAAAGAAATGAAATCAATTCCCTAAACCAAATGACCAAGATTATGTTTACTATCGATATCAAACCTTTTGGTTTGTGCTATACATTAAGAGTTGATTGCTATCTCTACTGTACATCTTGGTATAAACTACTTCCAACTACTCATATCCTAAAGACACCACCATATCACATGATATCTACTTTCAATAACTATTATTGCTGTTTTGTCGATTCATATTCACAACTTTACACCTGTGTCTTATACTTCACTCAAAAATACAATAGAAATGCACTAGCATGTAACTTATTTTTGGGAAAGACAAATACATTCACTACCACCAAGTGAGCTAACAACTTGGCTCCCAATAGTGGAAGTCAAAATAACAATATAAATACTGCTTCTCTTTATGATAATTGAAGAAATATTCCAAACAGCTTACATTATTTTATCAAACAGAATTGTATTTTAGAGCAGTTTGGAAATATTTCAAAAAATATATGAAAAAGCCAGAAAAAGAAAACTAACCAAGCACTTGGCAAGATGGTTAAAATCTTAATTTTAAAAAAAAATGTGATTTCTTGATGTAAAAATCTAAGAGTCAAAAACTGACCAGGTGGGTTACCCTTACAAATAAAAAAAATCATCTATGTACCATCAATTTAGTGTCAAGTGCTGTTTGTCCTTAAAGAGATGGTCCATGTAAACAATAATAGATTTCTGTTCAGGAATTTTATGCGGCAAGTTTGACATGGTTGGTCTGAAACAGTTGACAATTAGCACTGAAATCTGTAAAGATCAAGATGATCTCATGCTAAATGTTCCTTGTCAATTTAGAGATTTCTTATCTGGTAAAGCTCTAAATCATTGAATGCGATTGTTTCCGCTATCCTCATACTCATTTCATGTCTAAAATTTAAACAAGATATTTCCTTTTCTCCTGGAATGTTTTGAAAAAAAAATAAAAGAAACAGTCTTCTTATCTTTATGAATGACTAAATGCTACAAGAACATTTATCATTTTTTAGCAGATTTAAGAGAACTTTGGAACACACTTTAAAAGCAGGATTGCTGCACTCTTAAATATCTCACAATTGTCCCATTTTCTTCCCAAGACTATCAGTACGAGAATTCTAATTAAATAATGTTAAAATTACAATTTTCACACAAGCAATTTTTGTATTCCGCCCAGCTGACAAAAATTTCTTGCTTGTTCTTAAATAACCACCGATACACTAAATAAAATATTTTTGCACTTTATGCTGAATTATTGGTGGATAAAAAAGCACATTTTTTTTATACAAACTTTATATTAATAGAAAACTTGTTCTAACAAAATTAATTATTTTATTCTACCTTTCACTAATCAATCATTAGTCATAAAAAAGTTTAGAGTCTAGCAACTTATTATACGGACATGGCAGGAATTGGAAGTATAAATAAGTCTGTAAGATACACTACATATAATGCATATTAATTTAAGGGGAAAAAAAGGCTCATAAATAACAAACAGTCCGAACTCTGATATCATATAACCCAGCTTAAAACAAAACAAAAAATAAACAGTCTAAACTCAGTTGTCTGATATTATATAAATTGTTTTGATCTAAAATAAAATCTCATCTTGAAATGATATCCCTTGGCCTGGAGTAGTTGTATCTATTTGTGTGTTTATGTGTGTTTATGCATGTGCATGCATATGTGCATGATTGTGTGCAAGTACAATGTACACAGTTAAGTGACCCGCATAGGTACAACTTGTGCCCATTCACTCATGAATTGCACTTGATTGGAAATCAGATTATCAGATTTTACTTATTTTCAAATATAGCACATGATGACAGTTAACTACAGAAACATATTTGGACAATTTCAGCACAATTTGGTAAAAAAGTTGTTCCCAAATTATCAAATACTATTACTTTGTGTGTGTGTTTACCAAAGCTATGCTATGGGGTGTTTCATGCTTGCATAGGTGATGTTGTGGGGTGAACCCCATAGCGTAGGTGTCTTCAATGGCCTCACAGGGATTTTTTACCACATTTGGGCCTCTATGTTGGTAGGAAGGCAACACTATGGGGGATTTTTTCACCCCACAATAAAACACACATATGCCATTGTGTATATAAACAATGATGAAACACCACATGTATTGCATGGGTATACACTTAACAATACCATGGATCGAAGTTTAAAGTTCCAACAAGAATTTGTTCCATTATTACAACAAAAACTGAACTGCAAATATGTACTATTGAACAATTCCCAGCTCAATACCAATTATATGCAAACAATTTAAGCTATTCCTGCCTATTCATAGGTAACTAATCAAAATAAGTTGTGTTTCATTAACCAAGCTGTGTTGACTTAGTTTAGAGTTGTCATTCATGACCTACTTTAGTCTCTATTTACATTTCTTTCTTCTCTATCACTATGAGCTAATTATCCTCAATTCCCATGGCACAGTTCAGTGCCTTACATTCACCAGTGTATTTAGAGAATACACCCCTTGGTTTTTTTGGGATGATATATAATACCCAGAATACACATGCTCTGTTCATGTTATGCAGATATATGTATAGCTTGCAGAACTGTGTTCCAGGTGGATGGGTATATTTTAGCTCATAGGGTATGTCAGTTAACAGGGGGAAATACATGGCCAATAAAATTTGTATCAGTATTTTTTTTTTAATGCTGAAATTCTTATTTAATTCCCTTATATTCTTGGTATTTTATTTCATCGTCAATATATTAATACTGTACATAATAACTTATGTGAGGGAACCATTCTCCTTTGACTATTGACTACAAGACACATTGAACACATTGCTTACAAATGATTAAGGCCAGAGCCTGTACACATCATAATTAGGGAGTACATTTATTTTTGGCTCAACTGTCGCTAATTGCACCTTAATACAGAGTTATCACTTTCACCATGACAAATAAACTGAAAAAGGGGGGGGGTGTTCTAGGTTGCTTTTAAAGTGTTTTTTTTTTCAAAACCTGCAAAATTATAAACTAATGTAGCAAAATTGCCAAAGGATGTAATAAGACTTTTAATATAATACATGGATTTAACATTATAGAAACCCCCTTGTCATTGTACCATCACATAGTGAACATACTACGGTAGCAACAATTCATTTGACAATCACCTCATATGCACATGACATGGACATCATGTTGTTAACACTGTACTCTGTTCACTTTAAGATGAAACCTGACCTTTGATATAATGCACTGAATTAACATGAAAGAAGGCCAAGCTCACAAAGATCATCATTAAATAAATATGCTATTTTAATTGGTTTTGCCACAAGATGGATTATCACTTTTGCAAATTATGTAAACATCAAATCTATACTCTGTCCAGCTTGAAGTACGAAGAAGCGATGCGGGCGTATACATTGTACCAACTTTCAGCGCGCGCGCGTACACAAAGCGCAAGCGCACTGCAACTGAAAGGTGGCACTGGGTATACGCGCGCGTCGTCACTTCATGCTTCAGACAGGACAAAGTATAGCAAATAAATTGAGGTCAGGTTCCATTTTATACTCGACAGACTTTTGTAAATATTCACAGAAATAATTTATGATGACCAGTGACAATTATTTATAGCTTATGAGAATATTTTTGGCATCAAACTGAAGCAGTCGCACCTTTTTGCAAAGTCATAAACCCAAACTTCAATTATATATGTATGCTCAATTGACACGAGTCCAAATTTGTTTCAGTCCATGCCACTTTGCCAACATGACATTGGCACACAATGGTACAAAGTAAAGATAGATAATTTATCGACCAATTTCTTTAAATACATCTCTCACACACATGTACTCACTGACATTAATGTAAAGTAGGATTAGATTTCTTTAATATACAGTTGGGAACCAAGCTACAATCTCATCTACATCTAGTGTATTTCTGGAAGAACGTAGGAGATGTCATCCCATGGGTGACGGTACAAGCCCTGCTTCAACCTCTTCTGATCCAAGAAATGACCTGAAAAAATTGAAATAAAATGGTTATCACAATATATATATTATTAGTTATTAGTTACTCACTCTATAGCTTACTGCAACTTCAGATACTGGAAAAAAATGACACTTAAGTTAGGAATAAAACAAGTATTAAAAAATACAGCGTTAACTGAACGCATGTGTCATTTGTCGTTGCAGTTTGTGAATGGGGACAAAGGTCACATGAGGTCACCGAGGTAACATGAGCTCAACAAGGTCACCAAGATCACATGAGGTTACCAAGGTCACACAAGATCACCAACATGTGGGTCACTACCCAAGGTCCATTGTATGCAAATATCAGAAAATGTGCACACATATGTTGGAACAGCGGGAAATTATATTTGGAGTTAACATATGGGTCAACATTTTACCACATACACTACCAAAGCAGTCCTTATTATATGATTAAAGAATACCAAGTGTGAACTAATCCATCACTGCACTAAAAAGCAACAGTAAGCTGAAAAGTGTCAACCAAAAGGTGCATACTAGAGCAATATAATGACCAAAGTGACCCCTGAATGACCTTTGACCTCCTCATCTGCAACCCCAAATAAGACCCTTTGTCTCAATATATAAGCATACAAGGCTAAACTTGATCCATGACTGCACTAAAAAGTTACAGTAAGCTGAAAAGTGTCAACCAAAAGGTGTATACTATTAATAAATGTTTGACAGGCATGCACATGCACACACACGTGGGCAAAATTGTGTTATCTGAAGAAAGCCAATAATTTTCTCATTTACCCTGTGAAATCTTAGGGCTAAAGGATGTTTGGTTTGGATGTTATGAGTGAAAATGTGCCCCATATTGGTCGAGCAATGTTAATTTTACACAGTACTCTATGGGGCTTACAAAATCATGTTTTTAGCTCTCACATCAAAATGGAGTGAAATATTGGCACAAAACTTTACAGCATTGGGTTTGGGGTGATGGCCAAACAATCAAGATGAAAACTTCATAACCTTAAAGACACTATCAGTGATTTGCTAAATCAGAAAATCGAAAAAATCATCAAAAATCAGATTTTTGCATGTCTGCAACAAGTATAGGTATCCTAACATACCCTACAAATGATAGGACCTGAAGCACCCTAATAAGGACAAAATCTGATATTTTAGGCATTAGTGTCCGTTCGGACACTTCCTACAACACGTAATTGAATGGAGATTCATATCTTTGAATACTGCCGTTTTCTTCCTTTTCTGTCAATTCTTCAGTTGGAAAAAGTAACTTATGAGAATTCTACAGGCTTGACCTTCACTTTTAAGCTATTCCTCCAAAATTTAAAATATTTTGATTCTTTCGGATAAATCACTGATAGTGTCTTTAAATCGGGCCAGCCCCCTTTAACCATATGAAATAAAATGTATGCCGATATCAAAGCAAATAAATAACTGAAATAATTGTTATAATGAGTTAACTCAACCAATACAAATACTGTTTTTTTACTGTACAAAATGAATACAACCCTAATTTTGGATTAAAAAAAAAAAATTCCCTTCAAATTCTCTGCACATTTTTTGATAACCTATTCATGCTAAATGGATAAATGAATGTGAAAAAAGCCAACACTGACAACTACCCTATCAACATAGATCAGACCATTTAATCTGAATTTGTTTGCACTCATCTCTACAAAACCTGAAACGGAAACACTTTAACTGCAGGCATTTCATTTCCTATTGGACTTATTCCAAGTCTGCTTTTCCTTAAATGTTTTGGGGATTCACCTTTAAGCCTTAAGTGCACCAAACCATGACCACAGGGGAATTTGGTGGGGTGGGAAAATTCATGCATAGATTTTGTAAAATTTTGATACTTTATTTCATTAAAACAGGTTAGAATCTGTTTGTGTAGTGTGCTGATTGTTACAAAATGACAAGTGAATCAGTGTTTCAGATTCTTTGCAAATCTGTGCTCGTACAAATTCAAAAAACAACTTTTGAAAAAAAAAAAAGAAGAAAAAATTGGTAATCCCCATATTTTTCCCTTGCACAAACATTCATACCCTGAAGGGCAAAATCACGGAAGATACAGCCAGCGAAAGTTCTGAAAACATTACCATGGCAACTAGAATAACTCAAATAGAACAAGCTGTACCTTTTAAATATCTCAATCTCTATAATGACCATGAACTCATGAACAGTGGGCACATTTCCATTGATACTATATAAACAATGAGCCTTAATTCTTGGGCTAAACCCAAATTATCATCTTGTAGGCATAAGTACTACCCTAGTGGCTTATTTTAGCTAAGTTTGTTTTAATGAGGAACATGTGGAGTGAAAATGTACAAGCCCATGGAAATATTTAAACTCATAGGGTACACGGCCAATTTCTTCATGGTAGTTACCACACAGCTACCACCGAGTAGACATGGATTACCTACCCACTAGACGTACACTCGCCGGCCAGGATTCCGTGTATTTTTGCCGCATAGATGGATAGTGTACACACAGCGGCTGTCTGCACCGTCGCGGAGTAGCTACGTGGTTACACCGGCTCTCAGCGCGCGCACTATTTCTCATGGCCAATTTTGTTTTTTTGATATTTTTGGCATATATTTGCATTTTTTGTTACATGTGCGGGAATATGGGGGTTTTTGATGATGCCCGATTTGAATTTTGTAATGATTTTCCTAAAAAACATTCAAAAAATGCTAAACGGAGCCCGAGTGTATAGCGCCCCTCATTTCATGAAATTTTCATCAACTCTCAAAATGGCGTCGTGGTAACCGCGGGGTAGCTACTTGGTAGCTGCGTGTCTACTCCGGTACTGTCTACTCAACATCCACCTTCTCTCCACCTAGTGGGCAACTACAGGGTAGCCATTGGGGTAGGTACAACAGAGTAGCCACATCACTGTATACCTAATAACTGTGTACTTTGTAAGCCCTAGCTTGCAGCTACCGCCTCGCAATTAGCCCAGTTTGTACTGTGCAGTAGCTGCCGCGGTAGACATGGTGTAGCTGCCGTATAGGCTACCACGTGAGTAAGAATCCAGCCGTGTAGTATTATGGCTAAATGAAACCATGAATTGAAAACACCAGTATTCATCAGTACAGTACATATCTCCAACAAAATGAATATATACAAATAAATATAATAAATCCATAAAAAGTTCTGCTATACATCAACCTTAATCGTTTGTGTTGTTATTTACTGTTAATGTGTGCCAATGCATGCTCCATCCACACACGCACACACTCATGCGCATGCATGCACGCAGCACACACACACACACACACATGCAACAGAGATTGGAAATTGAAAGCTTCCGATTTTTGCACCGCTGTAACATTTTCCACAAAAATATCCTTATCCCCATTGAAATACACTAAGATTTCTTTTTGGTACAAATTGGAAAATTTCTATTTGGGGTGCATTGGAGCAAATAACAATTCAGCCTATATTTAAAAATCTAAGCAAAAACAAAATCATCTTTGTTTTCACTTTAAGATACTTCTGTAGGCCAATACAAGAAGAAATCCTTTTTAGTGTTTTTCCTACTAATCAACAGAAATCATCGGGGTGGTACATATGACCACAATAATTGAGACCCTTGAAATCTCTTTGTTGTCCTTTAAGCATATGTATTCTTTGCCATCAATTCAAAGCACTGCTGTAGTCGATACTCTCAGAATTTGTATGACTTTCCTTAAGCACCGCACTAGATGTACTCTATGGTCCAAGTCAGATCAATATTTTTGTAAGCTAATAATATTAATTAATGGTCAACACTGTTTTTTTTTTGGTTTGTTGTGTTAAAAATAAAAGTTGTGGGGTAACTCGTTAAGACACTATCATGATTTTAAATCCGAAAGAGTCAAAATATTTTTAACTTTCAGGAATAGCTTAAAGTGAAGGATTACTTCTGTAGAATTCTCATAAATAAGTTATTTTTTCCAACAGAAGTGCAGAAAAGCGAGCAAAACGGCAGTTTTCCAAGATACAAATCGCCATTCATGACGTTTTGCAGTAAGTGTCCGTACGGACAGAAGTGACTGAAATTTCTGATTGTACTTATTTATGTTTCTTCGAGCTTATCATTTGCCTGGTATTTCAGGTGTAACCTGTACTTGTTACAGACATGCAAAATTTTCATGATTGTGTTTTTTATTTTTCTGATAGGCCTTTAATGAACTACTAAATAGAATTTTCTAAAATCACATATATGGTAATTTTCAAAAGATGAAATGTCATATGGATTTACTGCAATGTCTCAGATATAATGGCTAATGACTTTAATACTCAAGGTCCAATAATATTGTCATGCGATTGAAAGATGTGTTAATGCAAATAGCTGCCATTGCTACATCTGTGTGCTGCCATGTATTCGGATAACTCATTTAGTGGTTCTTGAATGGTTCCCAAGGGCGACTGTCAGCGAAAGCACATTTCAAGAACGCACATGACCAAAGTCCTTTCTTGGCATAATATTGTTTGATGGGAATTGGCAGCTATTGCACTTGTGACCTTATTGCACTCGCACAACGATGTCACATGACTAGCCCGAATTATGCACACATAGTTCCTGAGTTTCATGTTCAATGTTCAATGTTCAACAAATTTATAAAGCGCCGAATATCAAAAAATACATGTTTCAGTGGCGCTATAAATAAAAGTCACAATAATAAGATCTCTCAAAGAGTTAAGTGATTGTAAGCTGACATCTTGAAATTGTTCCATTTGGGTGACATCTTTATATGGAGTGGCAGCGCGTTCCAAAGCACTGGAGCTTGTTGAGGAGAACTGATCGGCGTCCGATGTGATACGTTCCATTCCGGAGTAGAAGCAGTACTGAGAAGATAAGGGCGAAAGAACGATTTGGGGTGTATCAGCGTGATTAAATCTGCAGATACTGAGGTGCAAGTCCATTGAGTGCTTTTGGTAGGTAAGGAGCCAGATTTTTGTAATGGATCACGAATGATACAGGTAACCATGCAGGACTTGTTGCTCGGTAGCTCGATCTGGTGAGATTGTTGAAACTCGTGGTGGTCCTTGAGAAATTTCTACCTTCTCTGCAGGTTTTTGTGAGCGTGTTGCAGAAGTTGGGGTTGGCATGCAGTGGGCTGGGCCCCATAACATAAGGCATTGCCATAGTCGAGTTTTGCTGAATAACAGAGTGGAACCATTGTTGGGCACCAGTGTCATTGGAACAGTGTACTTTCTAATCTTACCAAGTTTTGCGAAGAAAAAAATAGATTGCACGACAAGTGTTAGTTATGTGCTGGGTCTGGGTGAAGGATTATTTATCATCATAAATAAACCCAATGTGTTCCTCGCAAGATTCAGCTGTGGTTTCACTACCACTGACCATATGTTGGATATTTTGGATGAGGAGAAGTAATGAGAGATCAATGTTACCGGATGAGGATGACTTAGTCCTTGGAGTCATTTAATTTCATTTTATTTTGCGTCATCCAGTTTTTAATGTCCTCAAACTGCTTGTATAGAAGATAAGCAAGGACAAGTCAGATTTCCTTAAAAGGACAAGTAGAGTCTGTTTGTCACACGCAATATCTGAATGAAACTGAAGTGTTGTGTCCGGCGAATAAGCTGACCAAGAGGAGATATGTAAAAGGTAAAGAGCAGTGGTCCCAAAACAGAGCCTGTGGCACACCAAATTTCAGAAGTTTAGCTGTAGAAATTTTTCCCCATTTTCGAATTTATTGCTTCTTTCTGTTAAATAAGAACGAACCATCTGAGGAGTGCGGAAACCTGTTATAGGACCAAATTGGGATAAGCGCTGTAGCAATGCTCATGGTCAATATGTCACAGGCTGCCGATAATCAAGAAAATAAAGTAAAACATATTGCCATATGAAAAAAGTGCTATCTGCCCCAAATACATATATCTTGGATACATTCAAATGGTTTCAAATTAAAGAATGTAAATTGTCTAATTTGATTTCTTTGCTTTGGTCAAAATATTAACAAGCAAACTCGATTTACCCGATGCGTAATATGTCCCCGCCGATGTCGCGATCACTAACATGTAATAATGCACTACAACACCCCACCACCCTCCCCAACACCACACCCCCCGCAAACCCCCACCCCCTCCCCAACCTCCCGCAAAACCCCAACCCCTCTCAAACACCCCCCCCGGAACACCCACCCCTCCTCAACACCCCACCAACTCCCACCAACCTCTGCAAAGCCCCCCTGTAAAGAGGGACACACCCACCCCCACCCCCTCCCCCCCCAACCCCCCACCCCACCCCCACCGCAATATCCTGCATACACGTCCGCCGGGCCTTTCCTTCCCAACACCTGCAACCTCCATTTCCCTCTTTCCCCTCCCCACACCCTGCAACCTCCCACCCCTAACCCCCTACCACAACCCCTCATCCCTGCCCCCACACCCTGCAATACCCAATCCTCAACCTCACCATGCAACACCCCCCCCCTCCCCAACACCCTGCAATAACAACACCCCCTTCCCCACACCCTGCAACACACAACCCCCTCCCCAACACCCACCGCCCTCCCCTATGTCCTAGTAGTCTCATGAAGCGAAGGAATTTTGCTATCAGCCGCCGATGTCACCGTTTTCTGTGTATCCAGGGTGTGGTCGTACACATATTTCATTAGCTCATTTGCATACCTAAGCCCAATATATCACACACTTTCAAATTGCAAAAAAGATGTAACCCCATGATAGGCTTGCATGCAGCGCAGGAATTTTGAGTACCGCTGTACCGTGCAAAATATAGCAAATTAGTGCTGATTTTTTGCCTATTA
>JAMKCH010017727.1:0-23765 GCA_023653785.1 Ophioderma brevispina | reverse complement strand
AGCTCGGTTTTCTAAAGGTCGTAAGTATGTGTATGGATATGTTACAAATAATTATTTATGGGTTGATGCAAAAGGTAAATATTGAATCGACTTTTGTTTTCCCTCAAACTAACCGAAGCATGCACCTGTTCACATGACTATTTCGGGTATTTCTTCAGGTGATTCTTTTGTATTCTCTGCATGTGTCGTCTTTTCTGAAAGACAGGTTTGGCCAAGATCATCTATTGACCTCCCTTTGTTTTTTAAAGTGTCAAAACTTAATTTACACTAATTATAAATTAATTTTAATCTTACATAAAGTAGTAAAACTGAGTTATACATCTGAGCTGACCATTGTGATGGAGGAAACTATCTAAATCACAATTTAGAATCAAATTCAAAACTTGGAAAACGAGTAGGTAAACAGTTATAGCTTTTTTTATTAATCATCGGACGCCTCGCCATTGAGAGCCAATTCTGCATGATATGGTTGAGGACTCATTCGTTTCTGCATTTTTTGGAGGTGCGGTGCCTGTGCGGGATGTGTCCATGTTACCATCACAAAGAAGTTAAAACCACTTAAAATCCACTATACTGTGGGCAATGAGGCTATACCCAAGGAGCAGTCTACAAAATACTTAGGAGTCGCTATAACATCTGACTTATCATGGAGCAAACACATAGCTAACATCATAAATAAAGCTTCAAGAACACTCGGCCTCAATAGACAAGTTGCAGTGGGACACTCTTGAACAGCGCAGGCTACTGACACATGCATCCATGTTTTACAAAATTCATAATGGCTTTGTAGACACCAGTCTACCTAATTCAATCAGACTCAATACCAGACCAGGAAGAGGACAACATCAACTCAGATACCACCATCAACTGGTCAACCTTGATGTATACAAATATTCCTTTTACCCACGTATAATACCACTTGCTACCTTCAACAGCCGTGTATGCATCATCACCAGAGGCTTTTAACTTGGCAGCAGCACCCTTCATCCGGTAGTTGCAGCTACAGTCCCCTGGGAAACGATGGTAGTCTGCAGCTTTCCAGTTTTTTTACCCGCACCGCACCACATTTTATTTGTATTATTTTTGGAATTTGAGTTTCTCTGCACTGGACCACATGCACTTGCACCTTCCTGGACAGCGGCTTGTGCTTTTATGGAAGTAACTTATCAAGAATCAAGAATCAAGGATCCGCAGTTAGTCCAAACAAGTCCCCTCAATAGTCCATGAGCCGAGCAAATTGTCGGTATCCTGAAAGGGGACAAAACGACACCTATTATGCAGCATCAGTATACCATGGCCTACACAAAAATGCATGATAGCATTTCTGCAATGGTAGCTATAGCCAGGTAGGGGATAGTTTTGACTATCCTCAATGCTTAGTTACCAGTGTAGGGGCAACAAAGGTCTACGTCTATTGTATTCAATGCTGCTTGACATTGTTTTCTCCCTACTTTGGTAAGTAAGTATTTAAAACACTCAAAACTATTCATTATTTTAATCCTTTGAGCTCCATCAATCGTTTGCACCACTTTTAAACCAAATTGGAGCAACTTAAAAAAGTGACCTCTGTACAACTGAAATTTAGCCTTTTGACTTGTTTTTGCTGTTTTAACCTTAACTCTAAAACTTTGGGTTGTAGATAGTACAAACTATACATTTCTGGAATTATTATGGTTGGACAAATGGCATACTTTTCAACATGACCGGATCATTTGACCCTGTGTAATCCTTGATTGTCCCCTACCTGTTTATAGCTACCATTTCAGAAATGCTATCATGCATTTTTGTGGAGAGAATAGTGTACTGAAGCTGAAAAAATAAGTATCGTTTTGTCCCCTTTCAGGATACCAATTTGGCTTAAATTTCGTAATGGCTTAAGGACTACCAAGCTCCTCAACTCTGCGTGTGACTCGTTGTTGTTTTTTGTGACAGTACATTCAAAAATCGTCCTCATTTTGGTAAAAAAAATGATACTTTGTAGAAGAAAATTGCGGGGAAAAGAAATTTGCGAATACAAGTCCAATTGAGACAATCATCCCAATAAGAAATCATGGCTGGATTCCTTTTGCAAGTGACTCAATACAAACTTAACTTGTCGACGTAAAGGTCAATGCTTTTTCGTCCCCAGCTCTTCGATCTTTATGAGAACATGAACAAGCTACTCCTCTTTAAAAAAAAAAACAACGATAATAGGAGGTGTTATATAGCAAGCTTCTGTGATAATTAAGAATAACAACAGCACGTGCACAAAGGGAAATCAGATTGCCGGCGATTCTGTTGTACACTATATTACACTGTTAGGCTGAAATGATCATCGCGAACACCACCTCTTTTATTGAAAAAAATTGAATGCCAAATAATGCAGCATCAATAAAAGAGATCAGAATAGCTATTAGAGCTCCGCGTGTTCAATTGTCCAGTGGTCAATCAACTCTATACTTTCATCTTTACCTGGGCAAATTCTATAAATCCATGTTATTCTATTTTATTGCTAATGGTCATTGGCGACAGAACAAGTGTTATCAAAATGAAACTTGATCCATCTAATGATAGCAAGACTACTGTTCTGCGAATTGTTTGAATTTATTATCGACCAAAGCGTTAAATAATGCAAATATACATGGCACATGATAGGGGAGGTCTGAGGTAGTGCGCTGATGCTATGCAAAGTTCATGAAAAATCGAAGGTGTAGAATTGTACGACATGCTTAATTTCTTTAGTAACCATGGTTCTTTAAACGTGTGGGACAGATAACCGATATATTCGGCAGGTGTTCTGAGGCAATGATTGCCTATTTTGAGTGATAGCATTCACCAGATGTTGAAGGAGTTTTGCGTAGTTATAAAAAATACATAACAACTTTAAAAGTGTTCATAAATGTTACCGACTTCATTTTGGTCAATCAGCCGTCCAGACAGTCTCGACGTATACTACTTGCGGGCAAATTCATTGAAAATAGCGGAGAAGTTTGTGAAAAGAATAACAAAAATGATATCGGACGCAAACAGTCTAAAGGCACAATTATTTCAGCACTCCCGATATTTTTGGTCAAATAAATTAACCTATTTCGTGTGGACTGCTATGGCTCTATCCTTCTTGACTTTCAAACACACACACACACACACACGTTGTGCAAAACATATGCGGTATTTAAGTTTGAAATTTCCTAATGGCAAATGTATTTGCTCTTTTACCGCTCTTCATATTAATTTATGTTTTCAAAGTTTCAAACATTCTACCTTACATATCTTTTTAGATTGCATCGACGTCAACATACTTATAAATCCACAGGCTTAGATATTCATCAATGTCATGACTTTTGACTTTAAAGACATGACTGTTTGTCTTTAGGTTCTTGTTTCAATCAATCGAGAAAATTTGTATCCAGTGCGTGTACATTATTGCCACCATCTGTACACTGGAAGGAATTGAACTGAAAGCATTCTAAATCTGTGTTACTTCATACTCTGTACAATGACACAATAGGTGCATGGAGATGGTACAAATGATTAGTTATTGCTGGTAAGGCAGGTGCCTGTATTAAGAGTGTGCGCTTTTCATGATAAAATTGGTAATTTTTGCACACAAGTACTTTAGGCATTGAATAATTCCATAAAATTGATGAAGCACTTGCCAGCCCCCCTTAATGGCCCCCACTTGAGTTCCAAGGTTATACAGGGGGTCAAAAAATTTAAATGTTCTGATGGGTTAAAAAGCACACCATGTTATTGTCTGGTCACAAGATTACAAAAGGTTATAGTTTCACACTATACACTCTATGGCTTATAGTTTTTCGGGATTTATGGGGTAAAACTGTAAAAAAAATAATGGTGAAAAAAAGGCCAATTTTGGTGTGTACATGGGGCAAAAGATAAACGTTGCTGGTTGCTTCAATTAATATGTGGCGCAAATTGTTTCCCTACTTAAAGTCTTGAAATAAGGAATGTTTTTGCCTTATCTGTTTGCTTAGTTTTTCACGTTATCCAACAAAAGGGTCACAGGTCAAATAATCCAATAGCTGCCAGTAGCTGTTGCCTTTATTCGCCATTTTGTTAATAACCAGACACGTAAGATAGTCCACCAACTATTCCTTATTCACATTCTATGAGCTAAACCACCATTTTGAACACAATTTTACAAAAATTGGAGCAACTTTTAATTTTTGACCCCTGTTTTTTTTTTAATTTTATGGTTTTTTTTAACCATATTTTAAACAGTTTTACCCCAAATTCCTAAACTATAAGTCACAGGTAGTATAAATTATCCTACCTTTTTGGAATCCTTGTAACGAGACAGACAATCATGTTGTACTTTTTCAACACAATCGGAACGCTTCTAAAAAATTTACCCCCTGTTAATCCTTGGACATCCAAGCTGGCCATGCTGGGGTGTGGCAAGTGCTTCCATCAAATTTTTTGATTATCAATGTATAAAGTACTTGTGTACCAAAATTCACAATTTTATCCGGATTTGCACACTCACATAAGATCTGTTCACTACAGTCCCCCACTATTGATACGAAAGGTAAATTGTATTGAATGAACTTTTGTTTGGCCTTAAGATCATGAAAGCACGCAAATAATACAATACATGCAACTGTTAACATAACCATTTGGGCATTCCTGCAGATGATTCTTTTGTATTCTACACATGCTTCAGTTGTTCTGAAAGACAGGTCTGGCCAAGATCACTCAGGATCCTGATTACAGAAAGAAACTTATTTTTAATAATTTTAATATGAAATAAATATTTAATCACAGGAAGGTATCGTTGCAGAAATTGAAACTGGAAATAGCTTTGTACTAAATGTGGACTTAAATGGAATGATATAAGGTGTGAATTGAAAACTTACTGCTAATTCTACTTTATAGTAAGATTATTATCATAGTCATATAGCACACATTTTCGCCACACACATATAGCACACATTTTTCCTGGGACGCCCTGTACAAGCAACTCCGTCAAACATACACAAACCTCGTCCTCATGGTTTCGTCCCTAGACACAAGACCTACCTATACGGTACTTGCATGGCAGATCAATAGGTTAACTTGGTCAGACCTATCCTGCAGAACAACCCAAGCGTGCAGAGAATTCAAAATAATCACCTGCAGATCTATTCTTCGCATGCTTGGACGATCTGCAGGGCAAACAAAATTCCATTCAACATAATTTATCTTCGGTGAAAGGGCCCTATACCGCTTACGTCCAGACAGTCTTGACATGCACTACTTGCGGGCAATTTCATTGGAAATAGCTGAGAAGTTTGTGAAAAGAATATCGATAAATGATATCGGACACAAACAGTCTAAAGGCAAAATTGTTTCAGCAGTCCTGATATTTTTTAGTCAAACACAATAACCTATTTCGCGTGCACTGATTATACCTTATTCGCCTTTCAAACAGGCGTAGGTTACACTCACATATCTGTGCAAAACATGTGCGGTTTTTAAGTTTGCACTGTCCTAAAGGGAAATACATTGACTCCTTTATATTCTCTTACTGCTCTTCATATTACCCTATATAATTTTCAAAGTTTCAAACATTCTATCTTGTATAGCTTTACGATACATCAACGTTTGGTTAAAATTAGTACGTTAAAGGTTCCAGGAAATGCAAATAGAATTGATGTGGTTTGTGCCAAGTCTACAAGGAGGGACCAAAAAGCGTTCAATATTTGGGTTGGTGATGACGTCATTAGTGAAACTATTGATTTTTCAGAGAGTAATAGAAAATTCCAGGTGACTGGTGTGAATCTATTCATGACACTGACTGAAAATCAGTAGTTTCACTAATGATGTCACTGGTAGTGTATTCTTTTTTGTGGCCCTGTTTATTGGAATGGAATGCCCCGTAAAGATTTGGAGTAGGTTTATGATCTCATTTCCTGGGACTTTTAAGAAATCGTGAGCTAAGAATTACGAGGTTCTAACTGACATTAATTTTTTTAAGATAATAATATTATTGGAATATACATTTGCTAAGCTTGGGGGGGGGGGGCTCAGATCTGAACTTTGAGATTAATTCACCCAATGTTCACCGTTGAAAACATTTCAAGCTATATCAGGTGTAATCACTTCCCCGTATAGAGTTCTAGCATCTGTTCATAACATAAAAGGCAACATACTCACCTCGCTCATGAGTTTTAAAAATGTAGGTCGCTGAATACCATTGCCTTTCTTGGTAAATTTAGAAGAAAAAAAAATTAAAGACAATAACTTGCAGATTTAGGTAATGCATAAATTAGGTCAGCCCTTGCAAAGGGCTTTTCTTTCATGAATTTTATCCCTTTACAATTTCTTTTCGAAAACAAAATATATATCATATGGTCAAAGTTAATTGAACACACAGTAGAATCTCAAGAGTTCTTTCATCGCGAACGAGGAAAGAACTTACGCCAATGCGGCAAGGACATAACATTCGAAATCTGTTCAACTACAGGCACAATAACAATGGACCAGATGTAAAAGAATGTGAAGTGTGTTCCGGGCCGATTATTGAATATCATTAGCTCCATTGTTCGCTTGAGCATGTTGAGGTTATGTATATCCATTGGTCACTGATATTCGAGAAGTAAATTGAGTTAACATTTTATTCATTTTTCTAAGTAATGTGCACTCTTTTCATGTGGGGACACAGCTTTTCCTGGTTAAAATAATATTGTTTTAATTTTAGTTAAGGAAATAAGTAATCCCCAGGTCTGGAGCACGAATATTTAATTAAAAGGCCAGCATTGTATCATGTACCGTAGCCTATAACGTTGTTTTATTTCGTTATGTTGGCTATTGATTTTCTCAAATATAATGGCATTTTGACAGCAAATTTAAAGCATTTTACCCCGCGGTCATAAATTTTACCTCAATTGGTCCACTATCAGCCACACCAACTATAAAGCATCCCATGTTGGGTATTTCGATGCACTTTACGTTTAGTGATTCATTGCTTAAAAAATATCCATATGTTGAAATCGGGAATATCTAGCATGATATTGTTGTACTTTCTCCGTAAACATGCCAAAGATGACAGTTTTCTATAACGACTGTGTGTAAGTGAGCATTATCATGAGCATTGCTGAAATATTGGATCAGTAATAAACTAATTTGTGAAATTATGATATAAAACATGAGTTTGAAGGCAGGCAAATTTCCGGGGTTGAACAATTTACAAGAATTTATCCTTTAAAACCCATTGTCATTATAATGTTGAAGGCAAAAACAAACAGTATGGGATAAACAAGACATGATTTTAAACAAAATAATACCAATCCCTCTTGTAAAGACATCCATAGTTACGTATATTACAGCGATATTCCATTCTATAGGAATGGTAAAGTTATTGCCTTACAAAGTCACCCTAGTTTCCGAGTGTCGAGTGCAATGACAAGTTGAGAAAAGCAAAACCGGAAGAAAAAAAAATCCAAAACATTATTAGCACTTGTCGAAAAAAAATGTGAATTGAAATTACCCACTTGACATATTATTCTGGCGGGTGGGCCTTGGGCTTGTTTAAAGACATACGATATTACACGGATTACATTTGCATTTGTAGAAGGTTTATAAAATGTATTAATTTAGATCATGTTCCAGCACCGGAAGGAACCGTGGATAAATTTTCATATTTTAGAGTCTTTTATTGTAGATACTTGTAAGACACCCGCTCAGATTTGTGCCTCAAAGCTACGCATTATTAACGTGTCAGTGTTTTAATACATTTCAACATTTAAATACAGAAGGGTTGGCGCAAAAAATGATTGAATATGATCAGTATTACAAGAAGGAACAAAACTACAGTGAATCAAAGTATGTGTGTGATGTGTGTGTTGTGTGGTGTGTGTGATGTGTGTGGGTGTAGGTGTGGTGTGTGTGTGTGCGTACGTGCGTGCGCAAGCGAGCAAGTGTGTGTGTGTGTAAAAGCAAAAAAAAGTGAAGGTAAGAAAGTAAAGAGTAAGAGAGTAAGAAAGAGTGAGAGATAAATGTTAGGACGCGAAAAATAAAGAAAGGCAAAGAGAACGTTGGTACGAAAGAGGAATGGTGATAGTGCGAGGAAAAGGAAACCGAGAACTTGCACTAGCCCAGTCCTAAGCCAAAAAATAGGCAGTATTGTTCTACTTTCCTAAAAGAATGAAATTGGTATACTTATACATATTTGAGGCCCCACGCACAATTTCTGACATCGAGTGCCAAAAATGTCGCGCCCCCTATTGGCCTACCAGCGCCCTCTAGAGTTTACCAATTATGAAAATTACCTTCAAGAGCTTAAATGCCATAATTCAACTATTTGTTGACAAATAAGGTTATAGAACAGATTTAAAAATGATGCATATGTATAGAGCTATTGATTTTTAGGTTAAAACCAATCTGGCTGCCATCTTAGATTTCAAATGGGCCCCGCCACCTGAAATAAGTTACTTAAGCCTAATTGAGTTAAGAATGATTATAAAAAAACATAATTTAAGGAAATCCAAACATTGGTAATGGCCGAGGAGGTCACGAAAGAAAAACGCATTTATGGCATGGCAAGTTTGTAACGATAGCAGAAAAGAAAATCTCGGAATTCCAGATGGCATCTATTTTCAAAATGGCCGCTATGAACTATTATTTCGAATTTACCCCTTATGAAATGTACCTCTTGAAAGGTTGGTGATCCAATTTCACCCTTGGTCAAACAAAGTCCTGTTACTAGATTTTAAGCACTCTTAATTTAAAAATCAGTTAATTTTTTAGATCAAAGTCAATATTGCTGCCAAGTAGATTTCCAAATGGCCCCACTGATTATCTATGTTAGGCCTTACTTCACTATATGAATTTCATATTGAAATGCTACGAAGCCTTTCTAAATGGAAAGGTATAAAGAAACACACTTACTTGGTACTGTTAAACGATTAATTTTAACAAATTGAGGGTGTCATCCTCGGGAACTTCTGGGCCAGACTTTAAAAACCAGGTTTCTAAACCGTCAGTCTTCACAGCAAGGAGTTATGGACAAACAAAGGCAACACACTGTTGTGTCGGAGGAAATTCAGCACTGAATATTATGTGATGTTCTATTTATATTATTTCATTGAGAGCTATAAAATCCACCAGATTAGAAGATATGAGACAGGCGTTATTGATATGCAAGTTACATTCTTTATTGGAATACCAGACAAGAATACCACTTTTGTTATAGTTGTTAACTTGGTCTGATGAGAAATTCTTCTAGGTTTGAGTATTTTAGTGCAAAGTGCAAACAGAATGGGACAATGAAACAATTGCACAAGGTTGCATGTCCTAATTAACTGTTTGCTAGTAGTAATTTGTGAATAGCACAAAGGTGTTTATGTGCGATTTGTGCAATCGACAAACCATTCTGAATAGTTGGAACTGCAAAGCAATGCACTTTTAATCATTAAGTATCATCTTGCTAAAGGTTTGGAAGTAAAGAGAAATTAATAAAGGTCGGTTGAATGATGTGATTTGATGAAACGATCATGGTCCGATTTCATTAAAAACAAATTTCAAATTTTGGGTCAAATCGGTAAGCCATTTGGATAGCAAAGCTAAAATGTGATATATGATTGGATCGATTAAGCCCAAATAATGGTCGAGCTATGAGTTGCAAGAATATTGTGTGAGATGCAGTCGCGCCCAATATTTAAAAACTCATAGCGAGACCCCCCCCCAATTAATCTTGGACGTCTAAATCGTCTGATTTTATCATTAAATGTTTGGAATCCGATCTCTTCACAAACTTGGACTCCTCACGACTTGATAATGTACAACTGACCATAGGAGGACTGTGTATAATTAAGTGGTCGACAAACATTTGGGGATGTTTTTGTTCATAATCAAAGTAAACATTACTGGGCTTTAAATTTCACTTTTTTAATATTTGTATACTAACCTTGATGAACTTTCTTTGATATAACCAAATCTCAATTTGTGTAGGTAAATGTTATTGACCTCTCGTAGAAAATAGGAAAATAAAAAGATAATGGTATGATTGTTTTTGTTGTTCAGCTGAAGTTTTGCCAATCCCTTTAAAACCTCACCCTTCCCTACCAATCAATGATGAGTATGGTTAGGCGCACTGTTCCACAAGTTCAGGTTTCAACATTGTTCCGTACGTTAAGAAAAGTGTGCCAACACTTTGGTCAAGATTGTAGCCAATATCACAGAATAGCAATGCATATCTTTTAGAAATGTCCAGGAAAAAAATGAGCTTTGTTTTAAAAAAAGTCAGCTTAAAGTTTCGGCTAACGTTTGACAATAGATGTTTGACCTTAGACTTGGTCTTTTTAGTACAGGACTTCCAATCCTAACATTTGTTTTAGGCCAGATAACGTCCCATTGATTATGAATTTGGTTGTTGTATGCGCATTTGGGCCCCAAGTTGGTTGGGTAGAAAATGTACCTCTTGAAATCTGAAGCAGAATAACGGTATATACCAATTTTCTACCGTATGCACGGCCCTATCGTTAGGACAAATTTATCCAAAAATTTGTAAGATTAAAAAAAATATCGTCGCTGGGCGGGAAAAACCTCCTTTATGTAACTCCAGAGGTCAAATGCAAAACCGCATAGGTAAAAAGTGGGCCCCAATGCTAGCACCTCATATGTGCATTTTGGTCACATCCAGTTCTAGCTTGAATTTCATGCCCAATATGATAGTAAATCACAATTATGCCACTTTTTACAGACTCTGGAGTCATCAGACCTCATATATTTAGAAAGAAAAACCTTCTTGTGCATGGCATTATCAGCAAATTATTAGTTTTGGGGTCTCCCGAAAAGTTACATATGAGGGTTTTGTCATGTAACCGTTTTTACTACATGTGAGGATTTGTTTTAAAGGTCAAATGCACATATGAGGTTTTTCCCGACCACGCCGACGATATGTTGGTTGCCACCTGAGTAAAAATTATGCTTTTGAGAAGTTTGGTTTAAAACTTTGCCAAAAGACCCAATTATATACCAAATTAAAACCAAGAAAGGTTGCCATTGATACACTGTTAAAAATGGTCTAATCTAAAATGAGGGCCTGTTTGTTGAGGAAGTCCATAGAGTCATCTGTACTAACGATCCCTTCAGTACTGCAGGCTTTCCAGTGGAGCATTATTGAAAAGTCCTGGATTTATCTTTTTGTGGGGGTGGTAATTGTGCTGTATTTTTTATACACCTATCATACTTGGTCCTATTAATTGGGATTGGAAGCTAGGTGGAACCACATACATACGGGACACAAATCTCTAAGGGGTGGCAAAGCTTGATGAGCGGGTTCGAATTCGTTACTTGCTCAAGAGCAGGATGCCAAATCCAGAATAGCTGGACTTAATGCACTCTATTTCTGCACATGCCAACAAGGCCAAACTAACCGGCCTCAGGATACGAGATTACTTAGTAGTGCTTGGTATGCATTACTAACTAGGCTCCTACAAAGGGGGTCATTTGAATTTACAATGAGAAATAGGTTTCGTCAGTAGACACTAAGGTCAAATGTGGTTCAGAGGTAGATATATGCAAAAAAAGTGTTCATGGCAGCCATTTTCAGTCGCCATCTTGATATGCAAGATTGCTGCTAATTGTGGTTACTAACAAGTCAGCAGTGGTTCTTTCTTAAACTCTTTAGCATTGTCAATGCGGGACAAGTCCTTAGTGTTTTTTCATCATAATAAGCGAGTAAGCTGAGTAATGCTTAATGTGGGTAATTAGTGGATATTTAGTGGCCGCCATTTTGAAAACTAGGGTGGTAGGTATATGGATATCCAATTGGCCTAAATTCAATGGCCAGATATATTGCGGCACTTACTGGACCTTATCCAGTCAAACAATAGACATGGTCATTTAACCCTTCAAAAGGTTTGCTTCATTTGGCTTAATTCCAAATATGTTAATTGGCGGCCATTTTGAACAACCGCCATCTTAAAATTTCATGATTACTGCTATCTGTTACTGCTGCACTATCATCAGTGTGCTTTCTGAACTCTCAGCATTACTAAGATGGGTTGTCCTCAAAATTAGCATTTTATATTCTTCACTCAAGTTAGGCTCAAATGTGGCTTTCATTGGCGGCCATTTTGAAAATATAAGATGCGCAGCCATATTGATATTGACTTAAATGAATAGTTATATATTTGTGCATCATTTTAAACCGTATTGGACCTTATTTGATGTAGTTATGGCATATAAGATCTTGAAAGGAATATTTATAAGTGGGTTTTAAAACTATAGGGGCGCTGTAGGCCAATAGGGGGCGCTACATTTTGGCACTCGATCAGAAATTGTTCAGGGTCAATATGTATAGGCATGCCAAGTTTCACGCTTTTATAAAAAAACAGTGCACAATAAGTGTGCTTAGGGACTGGGTACAATGGAAGAGCAAGAAGCACTACTTACATACACTGCACTACATACTTATATGCTTTTGGCCCATATATGATGTGGGGGTCACGTTTCGAACCATTCTGTATTCGTTCTTCTTTTTTGTAATGAAATAATGTGCAAACCTTCAATTTGAATGTAATCATTATATTGCTGTCCTTTTTATGGGCGTCGTTTTGTACGCAAGTCCAAAAACACAATATGCAAAGTCCTTCATCTGCCGTGTCTATCGGGGGGGATAAAAAAATTATTGAGCACATTCTTAAAATTAATTAGTTACCGGCTTTAAATAAGGAATGCAGATGGAATGAGAGGCCCTCGGGTGGTAAATTGAAAAACGGATGACATAATTTCCAATATGCAAGATTGCCCCTTTTTCGTTTGATGGAAAAGACATATGACCACGTTAGTTTTGCGTGCTGTTCTTTATTAACTCCATTATTAACTCCATTATTAACTCAATGTGGAAAGCGATTATGTATTTCAAGAAAGGCGCAAGAAGTTTACATCTACTTTTCTTCAATTTTAGGACAGTGTACAAAGTCGAGGGGGGGTAAAAATTTACTAATCTAATAGTAAGCCTTGTAAGTAAGCTAGTATAGTCGCCAATACGGGCAAGTATGTGCTCAATTGGGAATGCGGAGTGAAGGTAACTTCCGAGTAGTAGTACCTCCCTTGTAATTTAGCATCATGATCCCCGACACAATCACGAAAATGAATGAGAAGTTGATGTGTTGTATTTCAATTCTGGTGGGGGCCAGTATTGCAAAAACCCGATTAGCTAAATGCGAGTATTATCTTAAAATCGAGTAATTAAAATAAGTCTAAGCAAAACGCGTTTAAATATTTGAACTATTTGCCACGTAAACAGAGCATTAACACCGATAACATCACGCTATTAAATACACTAACTAAGTGCTGCTATAAATTGGAAAGCAGGAATGAGCAGTCCGCTTAAACGAAAAACCAGGACAAATCACTTCTCAGATCGAGGCCCTGGACCTAGTTTAAAGGCACATATCATTGATTTGTTACATCAGAAAATAGAAACACAAATCAGATTTTTGCCCATGTCTGTAATAAAGTAGTTTATATAGGTATCGTATAATTACCCTGCAAAGTGGTAAGACCAAAAAGCGATAAGAACAAAATCGGAGATACCACAACACGTAATTGAATGGAAATTCATATTGAATAACTGATGTTTTTTAATTTTCTGGCAATTTTTCAGATGGGAAAGATAACTTATGAGAATTACAGACTTGTTTTTCATCTTTAAGCTATTCCTGCAATTTTCAAATATTTGGACTCTTTCGGGTGAATCACTGATAGTGTCTTTAGATTTCGTTACATTTTGGCGGAGTTAAAATTGCGTTTAATATTAAACACCTTTCTGAAATTGCGTTTACTAAACGTATAAACGTTCACTGAGCTTAAACTCACCCTAAACACCCTTTTGTGATGCGGGCCTCTGTTGTTTTAAGTTTAAAATAGACCAAGTTAAGGGACTTCTTAATTTGAAAGAATATAGTTTCAACATAAAAACACTCGTGAATACGTGGCTGGGAAGTAGTTAAGCTATGACCTGGGGTTAATGTGTCCAATATAGTCACAAGCAACTCTACCAAACAGACACAAGCAACTTTGCCCTTATAGCATCGTCCCCGAGACGTAACTATACCGCTTACGCGGCTGAGAATCAAAGAATCAACCGATAATTGCTTTAAAATGCTTTTAAATTTGATGTTATTAATAGCTTCCATTGAAAAAAAAAACTAGATTGTTTTCCTTCATTAGTTGTATCTGTACCTCACACACTCTATGTTATTGGCACTCAAGGGTCAGTTTTCTCGGGATCTGAACAAGTGTAATAAACATCACGCTGTTGACACGGTTAGTTACCTATCTTGATTGCTTACATCAATATATCGGTTGATACCCACTTTTGATACCATAACTTTATGTTACATTATTTTCAATGTTGGGTACACAAAAATAGTATTTGCCTAACTGTGACAGTAAGGGGAATTCCCAATTTGTTGCGTCTATTATCAAATATCTCAATTTGTTGCGTGTATTATCAAATATCTGACGATGAGACAAATATTTGTCAGGGTAATGCAGGCTGATTTTTCAAACAACCAATAACATTTCTTTATATTTTTTTTCAACGGCAGTGATATTATCAACAACTGAGATACGTAGCCACAATATTTGTTCATATCAAAACATAGACTACGTTTCAAACCAAACACGAGTCAACACATTACCCTCTGTAGTTCAAATCAATCTAAAGAGTCAATACAATTTAAAGTGTTCAAGAAGGAAAATATTTTGAAGACGAAAAATATTTTTCTAGATATAAATCAACGTAAAAGCAATCATATATGACAACCCTTAGAACAACAATAACAATTTTTCTAATAAGTAAGACAGCAGATTGTGTTTATATTATGACTAGATTGTATTTATATTTGCAAATCATGGGGATTTTTATGAAAGGGATCGAGAGCTCAAAATTACAAGGTTTAACTGACATTTTGGATTTTTTTTTACATTTGCATATCATCTCTGGGCAAAAAATAAAACCTCCCATACACATTTGACCTTCGAAACCAAAAGTTCTTATGTGAAAATGGGCCTGACTTTCAAAAGTTCTATTTGCATATTTACTCTCTTTGCACTCTGAATTTAAACTCATATCAGAATGGTTAAAACTCATATCAGAAAATTCATCACAATGGTTAAAAGTACACCCTCTATTGATGCAGTAGTGAGTGTTTGCTGAGTAGATAGCGAAACGTCAACATTTGACTATTCAGTATGGCAACTGGACATAAAGATATTAACGATAGGAAAAAGTAATATGACGGTTTCCACAGTACGAACTTTAATAATCAGCCATGTAGCTGTAATGCTGCACACGTTGCAGGTACACCTTGGTAATTCCAATGACCATCCCTTTGGATGTTACAGTTATCACGTCTCAAGGATCATGGAAGGGCACTTGTAAGGAATGAAAATAACACAGATAAGTGGACGGGCGGTACGCATGTAGTTATTGGTTTGAGGGTGGTCCAAGTAATATTTGTAATATATGATTAAATTAATATTGAAGTCATTTCTCTCCAATGTATCAGATAATTAGAAAGATCAATTAATTATTGTGGCGGTATCCATATTGGACCTGGCTTACGAATTTCCTTACCAGATTAAAGGTCACCCAGTGCTGTCTAATTCTCATATGTGTGTTGTGGAATGGAATGAATGAACCACGTATCTGGTGAGATTATATAATGCGCCATTTAGTCAGATTCCTTATGTAATTTTGTTGGCTTTTTATGGAGATTAGGAAAACTATACATTTTCTGAAAGCTTATGGTTCACCAAATAAGAAAATCAATGTTGGCATTTTTTAAATTCCCCTATGGCGGCCATTTTGGACTTTTTTGCTCATATCTCGGTCTCTGAGACTAGTAGAAGCATAATTCTGGTGTCTATACCCATGTTTTAAGGGTCAAGAAAATCCAATAAGATCATTGATAACCACATCAGATTATTTGGTTTTGGCAGCCATATTAAATTTCAAAATGGCAGCCAAATAAAGTTGATTTTGCCCATATCCCGGTTTCTGAGACTGGTAGAGGCACGATTCCAGTGTTTATATCCATGTTTCCATGGTCTAGAAATTCAATAAGTATTTTGATAGCAACATTGGATCACTTGGTTATGGTAGCCATCTTAAATTTCAAAATGGCCGCTATAGCAGTGTATTTTACAGACAGTTTGCCTGCAAAAAATGTGATAAATGTGCAAATTGAAGTCTTGATATGTCTGTTACTTGTCATGCCTGTAGGAACTATTATCGGGTAATTTCGTTTTTCCAACAAGCTCAAAATTATAAGATGGTGGCCATTATGGCAACCTTTACAAATCTTTTAAACTTTTAAGTTGCCATATATCTGTAATATGTTTAGTTACATCATCCAGAAAGTATAATAAAATTGTAATTATAATCTGAGGTATAGGTCTTTGATAATTAGAAAGTCCAATCTGATAACATTGCTTCGTTAGAATGTTCCAATTCCAAGATGGGGTCATATTGCCGTCTCCATCGACAGATGTGATATACAATACAATACAAACATCATTTTGTATAGTGCCTTATTAATTAATTAAAATAAAAAGGAATTTCTGTTGGCCTAAACACGATAATATGATAGATTTAAGAGTAATGAACCTTGAGGTACAACATATAATTAGAAACAGTAGCACAATCAAATTAAAAAAATACGTGAGACTATATGCCAGTTTAAGGACACGCTCAACTCTTTGAAATTATAGTATTTCACTGCTTTTCTCTTACAAGTAACTATGGCCCCGGCAGTGGCAAACGTATATTTTTTGTACGAGGAACATCGAGGAGCGTCTTGTCGTCTTCAGACCGCAAGACTGGGCCTGCCAGGAATATACAAAGAGATGTATTTCGGACAAGTGTTATGGAAGTTGTCCAGAAATAAACCCCTTGTAAGAATTTTAGAGATAACATGCTCACTGGAGCTCTTTTAGGAGTGGAGTAATATAAGTTGGTGTCCTTCTGTCCTTGTTTGTTAGAGTATAGGATTTGCCTCTATGCCTCTTTGACCATTACTCCATATATTGTTTTTTGTTAACTTGCTCCAATCAGGTGGTAACCCCCTTCTGAGACCTTTAAAACCTACAAATTGTCATATATCGTGTAAATATAATGAATAAATAGAATTTGGTTTATAGCATCCAAATTCCATCAAAGAAAAGAATGAATATGGAGAATAACATGCCTTGGCTATTAGACGCCACATATGGGCAGCTTTGTTTTCTCTACATAAATTTTCATGATAGGGCCGCCAAGATGGCCACCTTCGAACAACGAAAAACTTATTGTCAGTTACATAGTTAGGTTTCATACATAAGTTACAGCAAAAGTTGTAAACTAAAGTACAAAAAATATGTCTTTCCCCTTAATATAAAATCAGAATCTGTCAAATGCCACCTTAACGAAACCTTTAAAACCTACATTGCAATACCGTACTACTATAGGTATTATCTATAGAACTCTAAAACAAGTGTAAATTGAAGTATTGGTGAACATGTGTCTTTGCTTTCAGAAAAAAGAAAAATAATTTTTTTTTTTTTATTTGTTAACATACTTATATCCAATATGGCAGCCACAATGATCTTGTTACAAGATCTTTATCCTTAATAATACGTTATAACATTATTTGTACATATATTTATCTCATCCACAAATTATTATAAAATTGTTTATTAAAAGTATAGATAAATTGGCGTTGAACATAACTCCTTAAAGTCAAAATAGAAGGTCGAATTATGGCCACCTCAAGATCAATTTTAAAAACTTTGATCAATTGCCATATCTGTAAATATATCTTTTACATATCTAAAAATTATGATTACATTAAATTACAAATGAAATGACAATACGATATTTGTCTTTCACTATTCTGACTAAAACTGTTTTCTCCTTTGTTAAACTTGCATAAAATTCAATATGGGCATCTTTCAGGATCTTTAAATTTGAAACATATAAACTGCATATTAGTAATGTATTGACCCCCATCTTAAACGTATGGATATTTAACCAAATAAAAATGCCGAATATGACTTTCTAATGGTTAGAGACATCCTATCTCGTACTGTTTACACTTTTTATCGTAAATTTCAGGGATATGCTAATACTAATAAATTACAAATCGTCGCTGGGCGGGAAAAACCTCATATGTGTATTTGACCTTTAAGAGCAAAACCTCACATGTAGTAAAAACGGTAACATGACAAAACCTCATGTGTAACATTTTCGAGAGACACCAAAAACTGAATTATTTGCTGTAATGCCTTGCACAAGAAAGGTTTTCCTTTCTAGATATATTTAGATAATTATTTATTCCAGATTCTGAAATAATCTGCCATATGATTTACTATCATATTTGGCCTGAAATTCAAACTAGAACCCGATGTGACCAAAATGCACATATGAAGTTTTAGCACTGGGGCCCACTTTTTACATGTGGTTTTGCATTTGACCTCTGGAGTTACATATGAGGGTTTTCCCGCCCAGCGACGAAATGTTAAATTACAAAAGGTATTCATTGTGGCTGGCATCTTGAATTTTAAGCACGTTTACAAAGCACAAATATCAGCTATGACCTTCTAATAGACAACTTGAAGATATAATATCACATACTTAAATTTACTCTTTTATCAAAACTTATGGATGTTAACTAATTATATAGAAATTTGTGGTAATTTCTAGCTTTTTAAGATCTTTGAATGCAGCCATACCGGCTGCCATCTTGAATTGTGAGCCTGTTAACAAAGTGTCAGTGTCGGAAAATGCCAGATAAAAGGTTTAACGCATAGTTAAAGACATTTCACACTCAAACTTGAAACCTTATCATTTTTGCAGGGGGTCCCTCTGTACTACTGTGCACTACTATATATGTGTTTCGCATACCTTTTGTACGCAAATCTGTTTGACTTGGCAGCCATTTTTAAATTCAAGATGGCTGCCACATCCAAATTATCCGTTGTTAACAATGTTATTGGGTTCCTGGACCCTGAAACATGGGCATAGCCTCGCGCTATAGACACTAGAATCGTGAATTTACTGGTATTAGAGACCGGAATGGGGAAAAAACGTCTTCCCCTTGGCGGCCATTTTGAAATTCAAGATGGCTTCCACAACCACATGGTCCATTGTTGTTATTAATGTTCTTATTGGATTTCTGGACCCTGAAAATATGGGCATAGATGCCATAATTATGCCTCTACTAGTTTCAGGGACATGTATCTAAAAAAACAACTTCCCTTGGAGGCCATTTTGAATTTCAAGATGGCCGTCACAGCCACATGATCTAATGTTGTTGCAGTGAGTATGACACCCTCCAACAATAGGTTTAGAAGGTGCAATTACGTTTCTAGGTGCTTTAAAAGTCAAGATATCGCATATTATAGGTTCAAAATGGCGGCCATTTTGAAATCCAAGATGGCTGCTTATATGCGATTTAAAAAAAATGCCAACATTGATTTTCTGTTTCTGTGACAGCTGAACTTTAGAAAAATGCAAAAATTAGCAAATCTCCATAAAATGCCAACAAATAGTAATATTTGAACACAGTGAACCCGACTAATTTTTGAACAATCTTGGTCATACTTACGCAAATGAAAACAAATTGAATCGGTGAAGCGGAGCCAAAGGAGTCAAATATGGTCCTTGGTTGTGGCTTACTTTCATGTGTCTGAAGACTTAGATGACAATTTGTATTCTGCGTATTACACTCAAAAAGTGTTCTGCCCAACTGTGCTACACCTGTGGTACACATGCGGTACATCTATGCTACACCTGCGCTACACCTGTGGTACACCTGTGGTACACCATTATTACCCCCGCTGTTGTTTTTCAAGTTATTGCTGATGATATCGCTATCCTCGTTGTCATTGCTGTGGCTAACCCATCAATATAAATGAAAACAAATTAACCTTTACTGTAGCAAAGGAAAATCAAAACACTGACACGCAAATCGGTAAAAGCGAAACTACCTATATTATCTATTTGCGATATCACCTACAAAATCGACCAACTCTACTCTACGATCAAGCAAACTTTCTATTGCTCCTTAAAAACCCGTGTCTTATTCTTACAATGTGTATGGCATTGTCAGAAGGGATCCTTCGTTTCCGTAATGGTGGCGTGGTGCTGGAAAGCCCAATCTCCATCGAGATAACTTAAATGGGTAATTTTATTGTAAGCTATTTCAAAAATCGTCCTCATCTGTGTAAAACGGATGCGATGGGGGAAAATCAACTTTACGGCAAAAATCAATTTCTGAAATCAGGCTCACTTTTCACAACCCTTAATAAATTTTAGCTGCACTTTTGATTCAAGTGACTCACTACAAACTTATAAATTAAAATCAAAGTCATTGCTCTTCGTCCCGAGCTCTTAGCTCTTCAGGAAACGGGACTTTCTGAAAAAAAACAACAATGATATCAGTAATAGCAATCTTCCGACAGTAAGAATAACAACAGCCTATGTACTAGGGAATTGAGATTTTGCCTTCAACTTTTGCACAGGCCTGACATTTCGTCTACCTTCACTTGTTACTGGTGATCGTCAACACCCACTCTCATTCACTGTTTTTTAAACCAAATTCAATGTGAATAATACAACACAATACAGATATATTCATATTAGGTCTCCACGTGTTCAACTGTTCATTTGTCAATGAACTTCTACCAATTCCATCTTCACCTGGGCATACTCTATAAATCCATACATTCTGTCAATTAACGAATCATTGGCAACGGAACAAGTGTTATCCAACATAAAACTTGGCCATATAATAATAGTAGGACTACTGTTCCCCGAATTGGTTTGAATCTAATATTGATCTAATGCCTTAATATCCTAATTATAATACATTTTTACTATAGGGAGGTTTGAGGTGGTGCCCTGATGTTATGTAAGGTCAGGAAAAATTCGAATGTGAAAAACTTTAGAACTGCATAAAATGCTTAACTTTTGAGTGACGATGGTTTACGGCAGATGCTTGGAGACAATGATTGCCTATAACAATTAACAGATGTTAAAGGATTTTGCGTTAAATAGTTCATAAAAATAATCTGACAACTTTTAAAGTATTCATCGAATTGATTGACTTTGCTTTTCTCAAGCAGATGTCCAGACAGTTTCGACGTACACCACTTGCGGGCATTGAAAATAGCAGAGAAGTTTGTGAAAAGAATAACAATGAACGATTTCGACACAAACAGTCTAACGGCACTATTATTCCAACAGTCCTGATATCTTTGGTCAAACACATCAACCTATTCCATGTGCACTGCCTATGGCTCTATGGTCCTTGCCTTTCAAACATGCATAGGTTAAACACATGTTTTGCGAAACATATGCGTTTCTTTTTTTTTTGTATTTAAGTTTGCAATTCCGAAAGGGAAATACAAAAAAGTAGACTTTCCAAATACATGTATATATCGAGTGCATGTACACTATGAGCCCCATCTGTACTCTGGAAATAATTGAACTGAAGGCATTCTAAATCTTCTCCGCATGATTCGGTTGTTCTGAAAGACAGGTCTGGCCAAGATGACATCTTAACCTCACTTTATTTTAAAACGTCAAAAACTTAATTCAAACTAAATATACATTAATTATAAGCATACATAAAGTAGTAAAACTGAGTTATACATCTGACCTGATCCTTGAAATGGAGAAAACTACCAACATAACAAAATTTAGAATAAAATATAAAACTGAAACCTAGCAAGGAACAATTATAGTTTTATTTATCGTCGATCGCCTCTCCTTTAGGAGCCTTTTGTGCATAAGTTTTTGAGGATTCTGCATTTTTGAGTGCGGTATCTGTGCGGGATACGCAATACTCCGTCCTAAAAAGCCTCCTCAACAATGAGATCTTTCTGAGCAGCCATATGTAGGCGACTTCAATGTAACGTTGTTTTTTGTGACACGAACAGTACATTAAAAATCGTAAAAAAAGTATACCTTGTAAAAAAAAACTTTGAGGGGAAATTATTTGCAAAACAAGTCCAATTTAGATAACCATCCCAATAAGAAATTATGACTGGAGTCCTGTTTCAAATGATTCAATACAAACTTAATTTGTCGACGTAAAGGTCAATGCGTTTTCGTCCCCAGCTCTTCGATCTTTGTGAGAACAGGAACAACCTGCTCCTCTTAAAGGTCCCAGGAAATGAGATGATAAACCTAGTCCAAATCTTTATGGGGCATTCCATTCCAATAAACAGGGCCACAAAAAAGAATATACTACCAGTGACATCATTTAGTGAAACTATTGATTTTCAGCCAGTGCCATGAATAGATTCACACCAGTCACCTGGAATTTTCTATTACTCTCTGCAAAATCAATAGTCACTACTATGTACCACCAACTTCAAATATTGAATGCTTTCTTGCCCCTCCTTGTAGACTTGACACAAACCACATCAATTCTATTTGGCATGTTCCTGGGACCTTTAAAAAAACAACGATAAAGGAGGTGTTATATAGCAAGCTTTTGTGACGATTAAGAATAACAACAGCTCATGCACTAAGGGAAGTCAAATTGCCAACGATTCTGTTGTGCACTATATTACACTGTTAAGCTGAAATGATCATCGCGAACACCACCTCCTTCGATGTACCAAATTGAATGCTGGATAATACAATATCAATCCAAGAGGATTTGGTACATTTTGTGACCCCACTTTGTCTGCTCCCAGTTGAATTCAGCAGCCTTGACGGAATAAAGTACAGTATCACGTGCACTTTATTCCGTCAAGGCTGCTGAATTCAACTGGGAGCAGAGAAAGTGGGTGCAGTAAATGTACCAACCCATACATGAGATCAGAATTGCTATTAGAGCTCCACGGGTTCAATTCACGTGTTCAGTTGTACAGTGGTCAATCAACTCTAGAATTCCATCTTTACCTGGGCATGTTCTTTCAATCCATGTTATTCTATTTTATTACTAATGGTCATTGGCGACGGAACAGGTGTTATCAAAATGAAACTTGATCCATCTAATGAAAGCAAGACTACTGCTCCGCGAATTGTTTGAATCTGTTATCGACCTAAGCATATGAGGTAATACGCTGATTTTATGTAAAGTTCATGAAAAATCGAAGGTGTAGAATATGCTAGATAGTTGAGCAGTTAAACATACGAATCGTTCGTTTATTGAAGAAAGCATGAAGCTTTGTACATGACTTCTGTAGCATCAGAGGTTCCGGGAAAAAATAGACCCAAAAATATTACACCCGCTGGTGACGACATATTGAATTCCAAAATGGCAGTCAAAATCACATATTTTGGACATATCTTTAATTCTACAGCAGCTAGAAACAAATTGAGGTGTCTAAACCTATTTTTTGATACCAATGAAACCTGTTGGTAATCTCATAATTGTATTTGGAGACTGCCATATTGAATTTCAAGATGGCCGCATGATATTTTAAAAATGGCTATCAAATTTGCCATTTAAAGCCATATTGCCGGTTCTGCAGCAGTTCTAATCAAAATTTAGGTGTCCATATCTATGTTTTTGATACTAAGAACTTTCAATGATCATAAATTTTCTTCAGATGGCTACCATATTTGATTTCAAGATGTCGGCAAGATTTTGAATTCAAAAATATTGGTTAAAATACAGATTTCTAGCAGTTATCTCTCGTTTGGGCCGACCAGAAAACCTCTATATCACATTTAAAAAGTACGCTACCGTGAATATAGTCCACCGGCAGCGCGCACTAAATTTCTGACGATTTTCTGCCAACACTCTGTGAGTCAACACGGTGAATCATCCTTAACC